>JBAKBP010008191.1:0-93321 GCA_037953745.1 Lithodes maja | reverse complement strand
AACTACAAAGCATGATATTTCCCTCGCTCTAGGGGTGAGAGCTACTTGCCAATATCCCTTCATCAAGTCAATCTTGCTGATATAGGTGGCTGTACCAATCTGGTCAATGCAGTCGTCGATCCGTGGCAGTGGGTAGGTATCGTTCTTTGTGACGGCATTGACTTGCCTATAGTCCATACATAACCTATGGCTCCCGTCTGGCTTTGGCACAAGTATGACCGGACTACTCCACTGGCTTAAGGCCCTAGTGATCAGTTCGTTAGATAACATAAAGTCAAGCTCGACCTGCAGTATACTCCTGCGTTGTGGCGAGACACGGTAGGGGGATAGTTTAATGGGAGTTGCATCCCCTACGTCGATGTCGTGCACGGCCAAAGAAGTGAGCCCTGGAGTATCACGGAACACACTGGGAGACTGAGATAAAACAGAGATTAGATGGTTCGCTTGCTCAGAGGGAAGATGACATAGTTTAGATGGTAATTCCCTCCAAGCCACTGAATTATACTGAAAGTTGGATAGGCTACATGACAAGTCAAAGTCTGCATGGATACCTTCAGGCTCTGGAACAGTCTGTTGCGGGTCAGTAAGAGAACTGAAAACTTCGTCCGCACCAGGCTGTCCACAGGTCCTGACATTCACTGCCACAGTGGGAGAATCTGGAGGAGAGGAATCAGGGGACCTATGGTAGGGTTTCAACATATTTATATGGAATACTTGCGTGGGCTTTCTCCTGTCTGGGGTAGTTACTAGATAATCGGTAATGCTCACCCTCCGAATTATCTTATATGGGCCCCTGAACTTGGCAGATAAAGGTTGGCCAAAAAGGGGGAGCAGGACCAAAACCTCATCACCGGGCTGAAACTCCCTCTCACGGGCTTTTCTGTCATACCATTTCTTCATGGAGCTTTTAGCCACGGTCAAGTTTTGAGCGGCAAACTCACATGAGGATCTCAGCCGGGTTTTGAAATCTGAAACATACTTGAGGAGGTTTTGGTTCCCCTCCTGGCCAACTAGGCTATCCTGCAATAGTTGCAAAGGACCTCTTACCTGGTGACCGAAAACTAGCTCATTAGGGGAAAAACCCAGGGATTCAGTTGGAACCTCACGAGTAGCAAATAAAAGAAAAGGTACCCCCTTATCCCACTCAACTCCGGTCTCTGTACAATATTTACGTAACATTCCCTTTAATGTCTGATGATATCGTTCGAGAACCCCTTGACTCTCTGGGTGGTAGGTGCTAGACTTAACATGCTCGATACCCAACTCCTTCAGGGACTGCTGGAAAATGTTAGAGGTAAAATTAGTTCCTTGATCACTTTGCACCTCATGGGGGAAACCCATTCTGGTGAAGAATTTGAGCAGTTCCTTGATGACAGTTGGAGCAGAGGTAGTCCTTAAGGGTATAGCCTCTGGGTAGCGAGTTGCCATGTCCATGATAGTTAATAAATAAATGTTACCTTGGGAAGTCTTAGGCAATGGGCCTACAATGTCCACTACCACCCGAGTAAAAGGATTCTCGAAAACGGGCAAGGGCACCAGAGGATGTACAGGCACCTTCTGATTGGGTTTTCCTGTCATCTGGCAAGTGTGACACACTTCTACAACACTCCACTACATCTGCACGCATTCCTGGCCAGTAAAAGTGGGCTCTGATTCTGCGGGCGAGGTAGTTTCCCCACTGCTTCACCGTTTGGGTAGTGCGACTCCTTCAACTCTAATTCTAACTCTTAAATGAACATACAGGGCTCCGTATGTCGGAGTGTGTATGTACTTACTCTAGTTGTACTTACTCTAGTTGTATTGCGGGAGTGAGCATGCTCGTTATTTCCCGCCTCCTATATGTGTAGGTGTTATATGTATCGTTGGAATGGCTGTGGATGTGTGTGTAGTCTGTATTTTTAGCCAATTGGCGACATCGGAAACAAAGGCTTAGGGTGGATCTGTATGGTACCATTCTCACTATAGACGGTACCGTCTCGCCCGAAGGCTTAGGTAGCCATCAGCTTAGGTGAACCATATGATACCCATCTCGCCTTGTACCATTTTTGCCAACCCCAGATGGGACGTCACAACATCGTCCACTTATTCCAGGTACCTATTTACAGCTAGGTGAACTGAGGCTAACACATGAAAGGAGACAAGCCCAATTTGTCTCCGCCCGGCCGGGGATTGAACCCCCGACCCCTCGTGTGTGAGACGAGAGCTCTACCTACTAGGCTACGGGCTGGCTGTGTGTGTGTGTGTGTGTATGTGTGTGTGTGTGTATTTACCTATTTGTATTTACCTATTTGTAGTTTACAGGAATTGAGCAGCGCTGGTGTGTGTGTGTGTGTATGTGTGTGTAATAATAATAATAATAATAATAATAAACGGTTTATTAAAGAATGGCAGCCTCATGAGCTGAAAATACACATTTTACAATTTAGTGGATGAACATGAGATGTACAGATATGAGGATGGTAAGCTTAGTTTACAAACAAAATAAATAAATACAATAATGATGCATGTGCAGAATACAAATTATCATAAAATAACCATGAGAGTAAGTGATATACAGTACATATACACATTTATTTACTTACTCATATACAGAACAACACAAACGCTCACGTATGCACACAAACATACATACATACAGAAACTGTTTTTTTATCGAGAGGACTTCCCTAGTGGTTAAGGCCCCATTAATTGCTCTTTCCATTCACATATGCATAGCCTACGTGAGTTGCAGTTGGGATGTGTGTACATGCTTAGATTGATATGCAGGATTCGAAGTTGCATAATAAATCGTAGGCAGTGTCCACCATTCTTTAACTGTCTTCGTGGTGCGATGCATAAGGTGTTGATTTTCGGTGTGAGCATCCTGGATTCGAATCCACGGACTGCCACATGTGTTTGTAAATTTCATTAATCGATTTTAGGAGTATAGTTGGTTGTTGGAAGGAACATAATAATTGATATTGGTTCAGGGGTAATTTATCGAGAGGACTTCCCTAGTGGTTAAGGCCCCATTAATTGCTCTTTCCATTCACATATGCATAGCCTACGTGAGTTGCAGTTGGGATGTGTGTACATGCTTAGATTGATATGCAGGATTCGAAGTTGCATAATAAATCGTAGGCAGTGTCCACCATTCTTTAACTGTCTTCGTGGTGCGATGCATAAGGTGTTGATTTTCGGTGTGAGCATCCTGGATTCGAATCCACGGACTGCCACATGTGTTTGTAAATTTCATTAATCGATTTTAGGAGTACAGTTGGTTGTTGGAAGGAACATAATAATTGATATTGGTTCAGGGGTAATTTATCGAGAGGACTTCCCTAGTGGTTAAGGCCCCATTAATTGCTCTTTCCATTCACATATGCATAGCCTACGTGAGTTGCAGTTGGGATGTGTGTACATGCTTAGATTGATATGCAGGATTCGAAGTTGCATAATAAATCGTAGGCAGTGTCCACCATTCTTTAACTGTCTTCGTGGTGCGATGCATAAGGTGTTGATTTTCGGTGTGAGCATCCTGGATTCGAATCCACGGACTGCCACATGTGTTTGTAAATTTCATTAATCGATTTTAGGAGTATAGTTGGTTGTTGGAAGGAACATAATAATTGATATTGGTTCAGGGGTAATTTATCGAGAGGACTTCCCTAGTGGTTAAGGCCCCATTAATTGCTCTTTCCATTCACATATGCATAGCCTACGTGAGTTGCAGTTGGGATGTGTGTACATGCTTAGATTGATATGCAGGATTCGAAGTTGCATAATAAATCGTAGGCAGTGTCCACCATTCTTTAACTGTCTTCGTGGTGCGATGCATAAGGTGTTGATTTTCGGTGTGAGCATCCTGGATTCGAATCCACGGACTGCCACATGTGTTTGTAAATTTCATTAATCGATTTTAGGAGTATAGTTGGTTGTTGGAAGGAACATAATAATTGGTATGGTCCGGGTAAAGAGGGTGCAGGTACTACAATGGGAGGTTAATCCTTGGTAGTGTAGGTGTGTGTGTGTGTGTGTGTGTGTGTGTGTGTGTGTGTATGTGTGTGTGTGTACTGTATGTGTGGGTGGGTGGGTGTTAGCATTGGTGTATGTGTATACGTGCGCTAGAATTTATCTTTAGATTGCCCTGTCCACTATGGAGGGAGGGAATATGTTCGTTTTATCGTTATCTACGCAGTATGTATAGTACGAAAAACAAACTACTGAATTGTGAGAGGCAAGAATGTGGATTATTGCAAGGGTAAGTAAATTATTCCACATAACTCGTAGAGGGAAACTGGCTTGAATTGATACCATGTCAGTTCTTATCTGCTAAGTACTATAAATAATATATTTGTTCCATGAGTTAAGTTGTATTATATTTGTTTTCTATTCCAACTTACTCCCTCTCGGGTATAGGCTGAGAGCCTGTACATCCAACCGCTGTACATTCAATTGTGAAGCCTGTGAGGTCTCGTTCCAGTCTAGGGAGTGAGACATGTGAAGCACTTAGAGCTGCAACCAGCCTTTGCCATCTTGCCTTTGCAAACTGCACAGCGCTTGGTTGCCCACTCACGGCTCGAAGCAGCCCCATCTCTGGAGCTGCCTCGCCTTTGTGCTTCACTGTCTCATCCCCTAGACTCGGACCCTCACTCTCATAACGCCATTGAGCAATTAACTCACTAAGCATTGCCCCCCTGTACCATATTTTGATATGAAGTGATTTGAAGTGGTTACCTCATGAGCTGATCTAGGTCAGCTTTGAGGGGCTAATTAATGGTGGCTGGCATCAACCATGTTTCATACATTGGGTTATTTAATGCCCATTACAGTTATTTAGGATGGGTTACTGTGCAAAGCTGATCTAGATCATTTTTGGACTGGATTTAATCCACTCTCCTGGCCACATCCACCACAGCAAGCCTGCCAGTCGTCCAGTTCCATACATTAGCATTGATAGGTGGTACTTTGGTGGGGAAAAAAAATGGTTACCTATCCAGCTAACCAGACCAAACTAATGTCTTCTGTATAGAGAAGGCATTGACCGCCCCCCCCCCCCCCCCCCCCGGGTTCCTGTTCTAAAGAGAGAGAGCGAGAAACGGACCGACAGACATACAGGTAAACAGACATACAGACACAGATTGATCTAAATAAGCAGACAGAGATACACACGCAAACCTGCAATTATTAATATTGTTATTAGTATTATTATCCTACATACAGGGAAACAGATGCATACTACTAAAAGGCAGCTAAACAGGCAGAGAGACAAAAACACACAGACAGGCAGATACACAGACCGGAAGACAAAAACAGACACAGGCAGATAAACAGACTGACAGGCAAAAGTAGACAGAGACACAGACAGATAAAGACAAGCAGACAGAGAAAGACAGACAGGTAGACAGAAAGATAAACAGACAGAAAGACAAAAACAGACAGACAGACACATAAGCACACAGATAAGACAAACACACAAGCATACACCGTGTTTGCCTGCCCGCGTCGCTGTGTCTCTGTGTGTGTGTGTGTGTGTGCGTGTGTGCGTGTGCGTGCATCTCTTTAGGCAAATTCCTGCGAGTGCTTGCCTCTGCCTGCTTGTGTATGTACATTTGATTAACCGAGTGTGCTTGTGCCTCCCTCCTGACATGGATCTTTGAGCTACTAGTAAATGGCTCCAGGCACAGGGGGGAGAGAGAGAGAGAGAGAATGAGTGTGTGTGTGTGAGTAAGTGCGTGCGTGCGTGAGTGAGAGAGAGAGAGAGAGAGAGAGTTACAAGGAATAGTTAGTATCTCAGAGACCTTGCGGTCCTTTCCGGGAAGATACTCGAAGTGGAAGGAGAAAGACTACTCTCTTCTTGAACTGCTATTACTGAAGAACTGTTTACAACTTCTGACGGAAGTTTGTTCCAGGTAGAACAGAGCTTATATGTGAAAAAGTGTCCACAGATACTAGTGCTGAAACTTTTCAATTATATTGTTCAGCCATGGTTGCGTGTTGTATTCATTCACAGTTTGCTATTATACGTATTGTTAAACCCATTAAGTATTTTAATAACTTCAATAAGCTGACCTCGTATTCTGCGTGTATCCGACGGAAAGAGATCACGAGCTCTCAACCAGACTTCATAGCTCAGTCTTCTAATCGATGGAATAAGTTCTGTGGCCCTAGCTTGTACTCTTTCCAGTTGCTCTATATACTGTATATATGAGAGAGAGAGAGGGAGAGAGAGGAGATAGTTACATACTTACTTACCTGGAGTACTTTGAGATACCGTTGGTCAGGCTACTCACAGGAGTGGTCCACCGCGTAAGCCACTTGATCCACCAAGCTGTTGGTGGCTGCTTTTTTTTTTTTTTTTTTTTTTTTTTTTTTTTTTTTTTTATATATTCCAACTACTCCCTCTCGGGCATAGGCTGAGAGCCTGTACATTCCACCGCTCAACACGGTGAAGCCCGTGAGGTCTTGTTCCAGTCTGGGGAGTGAGACATGTGAAGCAACCATCATGGCTCGAAGCAGCTCCATCTCTGAAGCGGCCGGTTGCTTCGCTCAAGTGCTTCACCGTCTCACCCTCCAGACTCAGACCCTCACTCTCAGAACGCCACCTATTGAGCAGTGAACTCACTATTATGCAACTTATTGGCTGTAGTTCATCAGTCTTGGTTGATCTGGGACCGTCTTGAGCCGTTTGCGCGTTGTTTAACCCATTCTGTACCGGCGACGTCTTTTTAAATATATTATACTTATGTTTAAATGATTGTGTGCAGTTTTATAAGGATCTGTGGTGGTAAAAATGGTTCAGTGAGATAGTTCGAAGCCTGTTATTTTTGGAGGCATTTTTAAACTGAATCACAGCATCTGATAGTAGCCAGAATGAAGTTAAATGGATGGCACTGGTACTGAACGAGTTAAGGGGAGATTTCCACTTGAGGGAATTTTTTCTTGACCCCTTTCTCCCTCATGTTTAGCCCCATTGATTTTGATATTATAAAACGTTTGTCCCATTAGTTTAGCGATTTTAAGAACTTTCACCCCATATTAAAACCTTTCGTGCCATTCAGGTGTCGATTTTATCCTGGCGAGCGAAAGCGAGCCTGTAATTTAAGGGGAACCGGCCTTCGGCCGGGACATTTTTCTACCGAAAAATGTACAAATTTGTCTTGAAAGGGACTCAAGGGTCTGTAATGAGAAGCTTGATGGAAATCTAGCGCACTAACTAAATACCTCCCCTTAAGACCCCAGTTGTCATTCCCTCGGACGTGCGGGGGCAGGACATTATAGAACCTTCCCACGTTTCTTGCTGGACTATTTTGCATCATTGATATACATTTCTTGGATATATTCCATGTTAAACTTCTTGATATCACTAGCTTATTTCGTCCATGTTTGTGTGGCTCTCAGGTTCATTATATTGTCTCTGTTCTCTTCAATCTGTTGTCAAGCATAGATTATCCTGAACCTTTCTCGTCTTCTCTCTAAGCTGTTTATGTTATGAGAACGTTATTGTATTTATTTATTTAGTTTGTATTATTTCCAGTATATTGACTATATTTGTTTTAGTTTTGTTCTCTAGACCTCTATTAAGCTTAACAAATTAACATCCCAAGCCCCCTTTTGAGATAAATGTATACATTTTTCGGTAAACAAAATATCCAGGCCGGTTCTTCCTAAATTACAGGTTCGCTATCGTTCGCCTGGAAAAAATCGAATCCTGAATGGCACCTAAGATCTTAATATTGACAAAGAGATAGGCGAAAGGTCTTAAAATGTGAAAACTAATGGGACTAAACATGAAGAGGAAGGGAATAAAAAAAAAATGAAACTAATGGGACTAAACATGAAGAGGAAGGGAATTAAAAACAAATTGAAAACTAATGGGACTAAACATGAAGAGGAAGGGAATTAAAAAAACACACACACACACACAAATACTTCCCCTTAAGTTCCTCGAGCGTCTCATGATGGTCCAAATTTTTAATTCCATCAAAGTTTGCAGTAAAAGTTTTCAGCAATCCTTCAATCTTTTCTATTGCTCCCTGCTTGGTGGGGCTCCAAATTGTACACTCAGAGGCCATAATCTCTAGCCCACTCATAAATATTCGAGGACTTCACCCATTTTGAATTATGGATGAATATCTCCGGTAACGAATGTATGGATATACTTTTCTATACATCAACTGCTAAGCAATATATACTATATATAAAAAAGAAAGCTATATCCAAAAATCAATCCAGATAGTTATAATTGCATACAGGAAAAGATAGAGGGTCCACGAATATTAATGAGTGGGCTAGAGACTATGGTATCCGAGTGTACCACCATATTCTCCCTTGGTTCTCCCGTAGGTATTGAATAATATTAGCATCATGGTTCTCTCTCTTGCCATTAAAAGAAATATCCCTAGACCCCCTTTCAAGATAAATGTTTCACATTTTTCGGTAGAAAACATTTCCGGCCGAAGGCCGGTTCCTTCTAAAATTACAGGCTCGCTATCACTCACAGAACAAAATCGACACCTAAATGACACGAAAGGTCTTAACAATGACAAAGAAATGGGGCAAAAGGTCTCAACATCGCCAAACTAACGGAACGAGCGTCATAACATCTCAAAAGTAATATGCTAAACATGAGGAAGACGGGGGTCTAGAAAAAGCGACTAACTCTCCCTTAACCCTCCTGGCCCGGGCAGGCTCTCAAAATGACAGTGTGGGCTACCCGGGCGATCTGGCCGAAAAACGTCTAGGCCTAGGCTACCGTATTTTTGTTTAGTTTAACTGCTAGAAATTTCCCACTCATCTATAAATGTAGTGTGGTTTCCAATCTGTAGACTGGCATTGAGTAGAGCTCTCTATGTCAACTGGTTCAGTTGTGATGACGATTTCAGTGGAGAGCACTTGCAGGTGATGTTAGCAATATGACGATCTTTTCACTACTGAAACAACGACATACAGACATACAATAACAAACGAGTCTTCTCTTTCTTATTTTCGGAGGTGCGGTGACGTAACGATCGGCTTTGTTTACATGCGTCGGACGCACGGCGTTCAGACCAAGCTGAATAGGCTTTCAAGCTTACAGATTTTAAAATGACACCCGGGCACCGGCCCTTAATTCGTGGTGTCATTTTAAAATGACAACCGGGCCAGGAGGGTTAAACTTGATGGTGGTCTAGCGATGAAACTAAACCAAAAAACAAGCACTACCCCCTTAAGGATCTAAGTAATATTTCCATAGCCCTTACGACACTGTGGGTGAAGAAACTCATTGTAACATCTAGGTTTGCCCTCCTGGTTATTTATTTAATACAGTTTCCGTGTGTTTTAACATTAGTATCGACTGTGAACAGTGCATTCTATCAACTTTGTCAAATCCTTTCAATATCTTGAAACGCTCGATTAGTCGACTTCTCACATTTCGTGTGTATATGAGAGAGAGAGAGAGAGAGAGAGAGAGGGAGACGGACGGACGGACGGACGGACGGACAGACGGACAGACAGAGTTAGTTGAAAGTAGTGCCAAACTAAGCAAACAGCAGCACATACCTGGCACTCACGAGACTATTAATTTTGAACTATAAGTAACTTTATGATGACGTTACTTCAAAACAAAATGAGTGTGCATGTGTGTTTACGTGTGTGTATATGTATGTTTGTGTGTGTGTGTGTGTGTGTGTGTGTGCGTTTTTGTGTGTTGTACGTGATAATTTCTCCATGTGGTGAATATATATGAATATATTTTTTGTTTTTGTTTTGTTTTCTATATTCCAACTACTCCCCCCCGGGCATAGGCTGAGAGCCTGTAGATTCCACCGCTCAACACGGTGAAGCCCGTGAGGTCTTGTTCCAGTCTGGGGAGTGAGACATGTGAAGCATCCATCGTGGCCCGAAGCAGCTCCATCTCTGAAGCGGCTGGTTGCTTCGCCCAAGTGCTTCACCGTCTCACCCTCCAGACTCAGACCCTCACTCTCAGAACGCCACCTATTGAGCAGTGAACTCACTAGGCATTGTCCCCCTGTCACATATTTTTAATATGGGAATATTCATACAGTGTTATTTAATCAGGGAACAATGAGGGTATTTTTTGGCATTTCGGTGGGCTTTGTGGTAATGCACTGATATAGGTACAGCACAAATTCAATCCCAATAATATCTTCCCATTGACATATCGGGATTTGAACCCGGGTCCATTGGATTACCAATCCAGTGGCATGACCACTCCACCACATGTGCACATATGTAATTATATTTGTGTGTGCTGGCGATTGTAGGCGTTTGCATGTGTGTGAGAGAGAGAGAGAGAGAGAGAGAGAGAGAGAGAGAGAGAGAGAGAGAGAGGTGTCCCTGCAGAGGCGCGAGAGTGACTTTCCTGGTAGAACAATAGAAGGATTGTGCAGGTGTCAGGTCTTTTAACTATAACTGAGTGTATGTTCGCGAATTGTGTGTGTGTGTGTGGGGGTTGGGGGGGGGGGGGGGTTTGTGAGAGAGAGAGAGTGTGTGTATATGTGTTGGTGTGCATGCGTGTGTGTTTGTAAGAGGTTGTTTATATAAAGTGTGCCTTGGAGATTTGTGCGCATGCGTGTGTGTGTGTGTGTATGTGTTTGAATGTATGCTTATATCTGTAGGTTAAGGAAGTTGTGATTATTATTTTGGTCTATATAATTATTTGATTAATATATTTTATAGTAACCTCGCTAGACCTCCATGAAGTTCATAAAATCACTCCCTAGACCCCCCTTCAAGATAAATTTGGACATTTTTCGGTAGAAAAAGTCCTGGTCGAAGGGCGGTTCCTCTTAGAATAAATTAACACTACCCCCTTAAGTCTCCATGAAAAAGAGAATGGAAAAAAAATTATACGGGCTGATTTAGAAGTGTCGATTTACTAAAAGGGAAAAATGAAAATATATCAATAAACGCATACATACATAGTCGCAATAAAATGAGAGAGAGAGAGAGAGAGAGAGAGGGAGTACAAAGGAGTACAAAGGAGTACAAAGGAAATCAAGCAACAACAGATCTAGTGACCCTTCTAGGTTGCTTGTCCTCCAAAACACTGAGGATCAAGTGTCCAAACAGTGGTTTAGAGTGGGTAAGGGAACATTGGAAAGGGAATTACTGCCCTGGAACTAATGTCCGTGGCAGGATTAGGAAGTTAGTAGGGGACAGATGGGTTAGTAACTGAGGGGGGGATAAAATAAAGTTATTAATTTACAAACGCAGTCCGTCGCGGGTTTGATGCGAGATATTTGTCTAGGCGGAGTTTAAATGAATCAACGGTGATGCAGTCTATAACGTTTCGGGGAAGCCCAATCCACAAGTTGACAACTCGATTGAAGAAGAAATTCTTAGATTCGTGCGAGTTAAAAGATTTACCAATAATTTTGCAACCGTTTCCCTGCGTGTAATTAGATTGGTCGATAGTGAAGTACTTACTACAGTTCATATTGTCGATGCCTTTGATGATTTTGAACACTTGAATTAAGTCGCCTCTTAATCTGCGCTGGGTTAAAGGAAATAGATTTAATTCTCTAAGACGCTCTTCGTATGGTTTGTTCTTTAGGCTAGGTATCATTTTGGTAACTCTACATTGAACTCATTCTAGCTTGTTTATATCTTTTTGGTAATAAGGGCACCAGGATTGAACGCAGTATTCCAGAAGAGGGCGGACTAAGGAATTGTAAAGGGTTAGGATAACTTCTTTGGATTTATGCTCAAATGACCTGCCTATAAAGCCAATTATTTTGTTTGCCTTCTTAACAACTTCTGAACATTGTTGACTCGGTTTTAGGTTACTCGATACTGTTACTCCCAGATCAGTTTCTCTGTTTACATTCTTAAGCTGAGTGCCATTCATCGAATAGTTTGCTTTCTCATTTAGGTATCCGATATGTAGTACTTTACATTTATCCGCATTGAAACTCATTTGCCAAATTTGGGCCCAACATGACAATTTATCTAGATTGTGTTGCATATCGTCAACTTGTTCTTTTGAGAGTACGCTATTTGCAATTTTTGTATCGTCAGCAAATTTTGAGATTGTACAGGTGAGACCCTCATCTATGTCATTGATGTAAATTAGAAAGAGAATTGGTCCTAGTACCGATCCCTGGGGTACCCCGCTACTTACATTGGTCCATTTTGATGCCTTACCGTTTATGACTACTCTTTGCTTTCTGTCGCTGAGCCAATTTTCTATCCATTTCAACACACCGTCTTGTATTCCATGCGCTTTTAGTTTTAGCAGTAAACGTTTGTGGGGAACTTTGTCAAAGGCCTTTTGAAAATCAAGGTATATAATATCTACAGCTTTACTCTCATCGTAGAGGTTGAGGATATCGTGGAAGAAGTCTAAGAGGTTTGTTAAACAGGAACGTTTTTTACGAAAGCCGTGTTGAGTATCTTTAAGTATGTTATTTTCCTCTAAGTGATTTACGAGTCTGTCTCGTATGACCGTTTCTAGCATTTTACATACAACTGAGGTTAAGCTAATTGGACGATAGTTACTGGATAGGGATTTGCTGCCTTTTTTGAATATCGGTGTTACGTTGGCTAGCTTCCACTGATCGGGCATAGTTCCAGACTGCAAGGATTTATTGAATAGTAATGTCAGTGGTTTAGAGAGCTCATCCTTAGCTTCCTTTAGAACTCTAGGCGAGATTGTATCGGGTCCAGGCGTTTTATTTACCTTGAGTTTATCTAAACAATTCAATACTTCTCTCTCTGTAACGGTGATATTGCTTAAAACATCTGAATTATCAATCTGAATCGGCGATGGTGTAGGGATATCACTGAGGTCTTCTGTTGTAAAAACTGATGCAAAGAAGGTATTGAGGGCATTACTCATTTGTTCTTCATCTTTGGTGTATTCTCCATTTTCATCGACTAACGGTCCAACAGTTGAAGTAACTACTTTTTTCTTTCTGATATAACTATAGAATTCTTTCGGGTTTGTTTTACTTTGATTCGCAATATGTAACTCTAAGGTCTTTTTACTTTGCTTAATTAACTTTTTGGCTTTGCGTCGTAGCTCTACAAATTTCACCCGTTCTTCGTCATTTTGTGAGGATTTTAATCTATCATTAGCAAATTTGTTAGCAAGCAGGCAGTTTGAAATATCTTTATTCCACCATTTGGGCTTATTATTATGGCCTGGACGCCGAGTTGTCGATGGTATGCAGTCTTGCACTGCTTTTAGGTAAGTGGCTTCGAATAACTTCCAAGATGTATTTATGTCGTTATTGTGAATTAAAAAGCTCCAGTCAGTTTCTTTAAACATAGCTCTAAGTTTATGGAAGTTTGCTTTCTTGAAATTGGGGATTTTTTCGATGCTACTATTTGGTTCGTTACTAGTAAACTTTAAAGTGAAAGTTATCGTATGATGGTCGCTGTTACTGAATTCATCACCAACATTCAAATTCTCTATTAATTCTTCTTTTGTTGCAAGTACAATGTCAAGAACGTTATTACCACGGGTCGGCGTTCCAACAAATTGATAAAGCGAACTCTCTTGCAAGTTCGTATACAAGTCATGTCCGGAGTGTGAAGTAAGAGTATCGCCCCACTTGGTCACAGGTAATTTAAAGTCACCAAAAATTACGGTATCTTGTGAGTTACTTACATCTGCAATTTGTTCGTAAATTTCTCGGTCAGTTTGCACTGATTGAGCTGGAGGTCTGTATATTAATGCAAGTATTATTTTGGTACCTTTATTATTCTTTATTAGCACAAAAGATGCGTCGACGTTCACAATTTGAGGTTTTGACAAGAGGATAGGGTTAAGACTTTCTTTGATATAAAGTAAAACGCCACCTCCATTTCGATTTATTCGGCTTTTCTCAAACATTACATAACCGGGAAGTGAATACTCTGCTAAAAAGTCTCTATCTTCTGTATTGAGCCAAGATTCTGTTATGCCAATCACATCATAATTTTCTGTAAACACTAGCTCCTCTAAATCTGAAAATTTATTGCGTATGCTACGAGCGTTTGCATAGAAAACCTTTAAATTTGTTATTTTAGAACTCACGGAACGCGCTTTAATAATATTTTTGGTTCTTGTCGGATCTACATTTATGTTCATGGCTGTCCTCGGTCCTCGCTGTCTCCGGTCCTTATCGCTGGTGGTCCTCGGTTGCCTCTGTTTTTTTCTTGGCGTTGGATGATTTATGTCACTGCTGCTTCTTCTCGGATGGCGTTTTTTGATCCATGGCTGCGGACTGCTTCGTGTAGGAGACACCCATGCGTGCTGAACCCACAGGGTTTAGATGAGTGCCATCCTTGCGGAACAGAGTAGGCTGGTTGTAGAAGTTGTCCCAGAGGTTGATGAATTCAACTTCTTCCCTCAGACACAAATGTTTTAGTCGGCTATTTGTGCTGAAGGCCTTGTCGTAGAATTTGTCAGGTGCGTCGATCTTGGGGAGAATGCCTGAGATGATGATATTCCTTGACTTGTTTTTGTAGTGCTGGATCATCTTGTGATATTTCTCCATCAACTCTTCGGATCTGGTGCGCATGACGTCATTTGAACCAGCATGGATGACAAAAAGGGTATTTTCATTTGCATCCTTTGTGGTATCTTCGAAGGCTTCCACAATGTCGTCCAGTCCAGCTCCTGGGATGCAAAATCTTTTTCGTTGATTTGGGACTCTGTCGCAGAACTCTTCGACCTGTCCTCGTAGGATGGAATCCCCAACGAGCCTGGTCTCTTCTGGTTCGTCTTCCATCTCTACCAATATCTCAAATCTGTTTGACATTGTGACTGGTAGATGAGACCTTTTCTGCGTTGGCCGTGCACCGTTCCTCACTGGTGTAAATCCGGAAACCTGTGGTGGCGGGACTCTACGTACAGGTCGGGGAGAGGAGTGGTTAGAACGGGGGCGAGGGGTTGGTACTGTTCGTGCTAGCAGGCTTCTTGCACGAGGAGTGGGGGAGAGACTAAGGTGAACAGGGTGGCTGTCCTGGTTTTATGTCGGCTCAGGTTCGTCAGAAGCATCTGCTGCAGTGTCTACTGCAGGTGTTGGATTGTTGGCAGATGACGTTGGGGCGGTGGTGGATGCTGGAGTTGAAACAATTGGAGTTAGTGATACTCCAACGTTGAGTGTTACAAACTCTTTGAGTGATTCCAGCTTCCTGGTGAGGGCGTTGATCTTGTTGAGGGCTTCATCCAATTTTGCTGTCAAATCCTCTCGTTGCTGGCAGAGTCGGCAGACTTGTGGATCGGCAGGAGCAAACATGGAAGCACTAAACCTACCGGCGCAGTTTGTACAGGCACGAGGCATGGTGACGATCACTTTCTTCAGTTCACTTCACTCACTTAAAAACACTTAACTCACTTTAAAAACACTAAACTCACTTTAAAAACGCTTCACTCCCTTCAGGTCGCTTCACTTACTTAAATAGGCCTAACTGAAAACAAAAATGTTGAAATACACACAAATAGGTTATCAGCGGTGATAGCCTAACCAAAAATTAAAACAAAACAAAATTAAATTTGAATACGCAGTGATAGCCGAACCGAAAACAATTTTATGTTTATTTAAACAGAAATAGGCCACCAGGGGTTATAGCCTATCCTAACCGAAAACAAAAATTATGAACTACCGGTACGCAGAAATAGGCCACCAGCGGTGATAGCTTAACTGAAAATTTAAAAATTGAAGTACGCAGAAATAGGCCACCAGGGATGATAGCCTAGACTAACCGAAAACAAAATTAACCAAAAACAAAAAAGTATGAAATATGCAGAAGTAGGCTACCAGGGGTGATAACCTACCTAAAAAAGCAAAACAAATATATATATATATATATATATATATATATATATATAATAGAATATGTGACTAAATATACAATTCACCAAATAGAGATTATATAAAAATAAAGTGTAACTGCACACAAGGGGTTAATATACTGTATCAACAGATGGCGCTGGTGTCACTGTAGGCTAGTCAAGCAGGATTATATTTAGATAAACAAAGTTATCAGTCAAAGGTTACTACAAGATCATGCAAGCAACAACTAAAATTACAGATATATATAGCTACAGTAGGATACTGAATACGATACCTACTAGAGTTAATAAGAAAATACAAAGCTAGGTCGATTAGAGGTCGATTAGAGAGAGAGAGAGAGAGAGAGATATTCCCAGCCACGGAGACGAGAATGTATTATGTATGTGCGACTGAGAAGTAGTGTGTGTAATAATAATAATAATATTAATAATAATAATAATAATAATAATAATAATAATAATTGTCAGTTTATTGTTCATTGCAGGCCTGAGGCTGAATATCTACAGAGTTTTTCTGAAACTTTGGTACAGTACAATACTTATTCTACCTTAACTACGAGGTTACATGCGACCTTTGGCGACCGTGAAGTGCCTGGCTTCCCACCAAGTACATACGCAGATGCACTTTGTATTGGTGAGATAGTGTAGGCTAACACAGGCTGATAGCAGCTTTGTTAGGGAGGAACCACGATATAATTCTCTCCGTTGCTATAGCCGAAAAAACCTTTAGGATTCTGATGGATTCGAACCCTCGCTCCGCTGTCAGCGCGAAACCACAGTACAGTGCCTTAGACCACGGCACCACAGTGACTCGTGTATTTGTGTGTGTGTGAGGGGAAGGTCGTGTGTGTGTGTATGTGAGGGGAAGGTCGCGTGTGTGTGTATGTGAGGGGAAGGTCGTGTGTGTGTGTATGTAAGTGGAAGGTCGTGTGTGTGTGTGTGTGTGTGTGTGTGTGAGTGGAAGGTTTTGTGTGTCTGTCTGTCTGTTTGTCTGTGTATGTATGACTCTTCTTTACAAGCCAAGATGTGGGTGTATATGAAAGCAAGACATGGGAGGCGAGAATGCATTATGTATGTGTGTGGCTGAGCTCTTGTGAGAATTGCCTGAGTGAATGTGTGTGTAAAACTGAAAGTGAGGTTTTGTGGGGATCTTTTATGTGTGAGTGTGTGTGTGTAGCAAATGTGTGTGTGTGTGTGTGTGTTAGCAAGAAAGCCCGTGTGTACGTGTGTTAGCAAGAAAGCTTGTGTGTGAGTGTTAGTGTATAATTATGTGCGTAAGTTCATATGAGCAAGCAAGCGTGGGTGTACAGTTTTCTGCGTTGTTGTTTTTGTTTTTGTTGAAATGGATTAGGTTAAGTGTCATTTTTTATATTCAATATTTTACAGTAATATTTTGTAAATGTGCATAGGGTTCATAATGATCTTTGAGAACACTTTTTTTTTTTTTTTTTTTTTTTTTTTTTTTTTTTTTTTTTTTTTTTTTGGCAGGAATTAGAAAGATATATTGATTTTATTATACTGGAGTTATCGTTATAACATTCAGTATATAATAAACGGTGTGTCCTAGAAACATATACCCATATAATTTTGCTCTGAAATGAACAATAGGCTACACAATATGATTAATTTACGGCGGATTTGGTTTTAACCTAAGTATTTGTATATTTAATATTTTCTTTTCATTTCGTACTATGGTATTCATTAATTGTTTAGATCTTGTATTAAGCGCCAGGTCTTCTACCTCCGAGGAACTCACTATAGTCTGTTTATCTCCAGCTGATGGTAAACTAAATCCCATATTAACAGATTTATCGATACTTAAAGGGAGGAAGACCGTTTTTCTGGACCCCTTTCTCCCTAATGTTTAGGCCCACTAGTTTTGAGATGATAAGACGTTCGGCCCATTAGTTTGGCGATGTTAACACCTTTCGCCCCATTTCGTTGTCAATTTTAAGACCTTTCGTGCCATTTAGGTGTCGATTATTTCCTGGCGAGCGATAGCGAGCCTGCAATTTTAAGAGGAACCGGCCTTCGGCTGGAAAATTTTTCTACCAAAAAATTTACAAATTTATCTTGAAGGGGGGTCTAGGGGGTGTTTTCTAAGCTTGATGGAGGTCTAGGGAGGAAACTAAAAAAAATATATATGAATACATGAATTAATAGACCAAACAAACGGCCAGTCTCCCCTTAAATGGAGATTTATGTTTGTGCATTAAATAATTGCCAAGTTTTCCTAATTAACCCCTTCTGTACCGGCACGGTCTTTTATATTTTATTCTAGCTAATATTAGACGATTTTATTCAGTTAAAAACAATCTACAGGCTTCGAACTTAACATGCTTTGCTACCGCAGATCGTTTTTAAACTGCACAAAATCGTCTAAATCGTCTAGAATATAAACAAAAAGTATTTCGCCGGTACTGAAGGGGTTAATAACATTTCGTTACAAAGCTTTCGTAATAGGCTAACTAAACAATAAAGATGAGGACATGACAGTACACCGTCAGTTAGAAAGAAAAAACTATCCCTGTTCCAAATTGGTAAGCCAGATATCGTGACCCCTAGGGACTATCTCTGTAACTCAGAAAGGTCTAGAGACGAGATTTACATATATACACTGGCCACATAGACCTTACGATCCAAACGAGGTGGTCAGGACTTAATTCTAGTAGAGATGGCATATCCGATAGAAAAGGAAAGTTGAAGGAAAGGATAGAAAAGAAGAAGGCTCTCTCCCCACCCTCCGTTCCCTCCGGCAATTGCCGTACATGAAAAAGTTGGAAGTGATTAACCTTTCTGGGCTTTGAAATCCCCTGAAGGAATTTACAGGAAAGATTGGAAAAAAGAAACGAAAATGTATGCAACCCTTCGCCTTAGTAGCATGTACATTTTGGGGTTAATTTTTTTTTTTTTTTTTTTTTTCTATGTGATTGAGGGAGGCAAAAGGCATAACTGCCTATAGCGAGTGCCTCCCCCATAGTTGAAAGAGTGACAGGGCCAAAATCAAGGGACGTTCGAGCCAAAATGCCTGGACACACGGAGTTTGAAGCAATTTAAGTCATAGGAAGAGGGAAAGACTGATTCTGGGAGAGAGTTCCAGAGCTCAGATGTTGAGTAGAAGAAAGTTTGAGAGTAACGTTTCACTCTTGGGTTGGAGAGTTGCACAGAGTAGGGGTGGGATTGAGTTGCAAGACGGGTACCACGTGCTCTACGTAAAGGAGGTGGTATGCACTGGGATAGCTCTGAGGAACACTGATTATTATAGTAGCGATAGAATAGCGAGAGAGATGCAACATTGCGGCGGAGAGAGAGAGATTGCAGAGAGTTGGTGAGTGGACGGGAGTTAATGATACGAAAGGCCTTCCTTTCAACTTTGTCTAGGAGAGCGGTGTGAGAGGAACCTCCCCACACATGTGAACAATACTCAATACAAGGGCGCACTATGCCCCTGTACAGAGCAAGAAGCTGTGCAGGGGAAAAGAACCCCCTAAGGCGGTTGAGCACACCCAGCTTCTGGGAGGCTGCCTTAGCAAGACTGGTAATATGGTACCTCCAAATGAGAGCAGAAGAAAAAGAGACACCAAGAATATTGAGAGAAGATGAAGGGTTGATTTTTGTATTGTTGAAGAATAAGGGATAGTCCGCTGGGAGATCCTGACGGGTAGATAGATGGAGAAATTGGGTTTTGGAAGCATTAAAGTTAACAAGGTTTTCTCTGCCCCAATTGGAAATAGTATTTAGATCAGAATTTAAGAGTTCTATGGCTTCATTATGTTTGTCGTTGAGGGATTGCTGGCTGGGGCGTTCTGAAAAACTAATGGAGTAGTGTAAGGTTGAGTCGTCTGCGTATGAATGGATGGGAATTAAGGTACAGTTAAGGAGATAATTTATAAAAATTAGAAAGAGAATAGGAGATAGGACAGAGCCCTGAGGAACACCGGAGTTTATAGGGTGAGGAAGTGAACAATGGCCGCCCACAACCGCAGCTATGGAACGGCCGGAAAGGAAATTAGAGACAAAGGCACAGATGGAGGGATAGAAACTGAAGGAGGGTAGTTTAGAAATTAAAGATTTATGCCAGACTCTATCGAAGGCTTTCGATATGTCTAGTGCAATAGAAAAAGTCTCACCGAAGTCCCGAAAGGAGGATGACCAAGAGTTAGTAAGATATGAAAGAAGATCACCAGTAGAGCGACCCTTAAGGAAGCCATACTGGCGATCTGAGAGCAGATTATGAGAAGAGAAATGCTTAAGAAATTTGGAAGCAAGAATAGTTTCAAAAACTTTAGAAAGACAAGAGATAAGAGCAATTGGACGATAGTTGGAGGGTTGAGAGCGGTCACCCTTCTTTGGGACAGGTTGAATGTGAGCAAACTTCCAGCATGAAGGGAAGACGTTAGAGGATAGACAGAGACGAAAGAGTTTGCCTAGGCAGGGAGTCCGCACGGAAGCACAGTTTTTGAGAACAACAGGAGGAACACCGTCCGGACCGTACGCCTTATTAGTGTTAAGCCCAGAGAGGGTAGAAAGTACATCTTTAGAAGAGATTAGGATATTAGGCATAAGTAAGAGAGAGGAGGGCGGAGAGGGAGGAATAGCACCGGAATCATCCAAGGTGGAGTTTCTAGCAAAAGTTTGAGCGAAGAGTTTAGCTTTGTCAGAGGAAGAAGTGATGGTTGTGCCATCAGAGTGGGAAAGGGGAGGGAAAGACGAGGAAGAGAAATTGTTGGAGAGGTTTTTGGCTAGATGCCAGAAAGCTTGGGAAGAGCTAGAGTTGGATAGTTCAGTGCATTTATTATTGATGAAAGACTGTTTGGCAAGTTGAAGAACAGATTTGGCTTGATTCCGGGCAGAAACATATGAAGAATGAGAGTCTTGAGTTTTAAGGCGTCGGTACCGTTTGAATGCTTCCTCCTTATTGCGGACAGCAGTAGAACAGGCGTGAGTAAACCAAGATTTTTTAGCATTAGTCTGGAATCATGCAACCCATCACCCTTAGTAGTATGTACATTTTTAATTATGATTTTGATCATGATTTTTTATGTGTTTATTTACTTTTGTTTTCTTACGCTCTTTTCAGCTGAACAAATAATAACGGTGATAATTACTGCCTACTCCATACCAATTTTTCTGTGGTATGAATTTAGATTTGTCTTAAATGTGTCTATAGAGGAGCTGTCTATTACTGTATTTGGGAGTTAGTTCCACTCATCAATTACACTGTGAGTGAAGAAAATGTTTGTTGTATCTATATTCGCTCTCCTACCTAATACTTTTAAATTGTTTCCTCTTGTAGATGTGTCTTCGGCGTTTTTGAATAACTTATCTAGGTTAATGTTACTGAATCCTTTTAGAATTTTAAAACTCTATCAATTGGCCTCTCATCCTTCGTTTCTTAAGTGAAAACAGATCAAGTTCTCTCAGTCTTTCATCATATGATTCATGATATGATTTGATGATATGATTTTTCATCATATGAGAGAGAGAGAGAGAGAGAGAGAGTAATTATACCCATTAATCCCCCCCCCCCCAACACACACAGACTATACAGAACACTCGAAGCCCCAGTGTGTCTCAGTAAACGTCTGAGTGGGCGGAAGCTAACTTATTAGGCGACCAGCTTTTGCATGTATTACACCAGGCGACACGCTGTAGTACTCTCTCTCTCTCTCTCTCTCTCTCTCTCTCTCTCTCTCTCTCTCTCTCTCTCTCTCTGTATATATGTATATATATATATATATATATATATATATATATATATATATATTGTGACGCACCCAGTGCGTGGCAACGCAACCTGATTGTACTCCTTGGTACTCCACTGTACCGCCCGTACCACTGTACCGTGCTGGCTACCTATATTGAGTGTGACAACTTATAACTATGTTCTTTGTATCTCTGCAAAGGTCTCGTCATGTGCTAACCAGTGGTGGGTTTTGTTTTAAGCCATGTCGAGACCTTCCATTTAATATGTAGTATCAATAGAGAAGTTGATAGATAAGACAATGGGAGTTCAGAGAGAGAGAGTGAGTTAGACTTCAGAGCGAGAGGGTAGCAATGCGCCACGCTGCCGGGGGGGTGGTTGCCAGACGTATGGACTGGTTGGCAGCCTTGCGCTTATAGCTAGGCGCGACAGGGTTGGTAGTCCATTGCCGCCTGCCTATGCTGCCTGGGCTGCCCATGTTGTCGTACTGCACATTGCCTGGAGGCTCGCTGTGTGTTCCATGATCAGGTTGCATAGAACCTTTGAGATTCTAACATCCCTTGCCCTCTCTCCCAACTTCTCACGGTTGCACTCTTTCTCTCTGACGACATTACTCTCATTTCATTCTTCTCTCTATTTAAATGCATAACCTTCCCTTGAGGTCCTAAAGGAGTTTCAGCACTCACCTCTCGTATTACTCTTAGGACAAGCATATATTTACATGTATTAGATTTAAGGGGTTAATGTGAACAGCGATCTTCTTGATGAGGATAGTTGGTGAACGTTCTACATGTTCACGAGTTATATGCCCAGCTCATCATCCAATTTGTGACTAGACTAGTGCCATGTGTAAGAGCCCGACCATGCCCAGGAGTTGTCTGTAGAGGGGCGAGGACTTAGCCTTGATTTGCCTACCGAGCCAGGAGCGAGTGTAGTACCAGAGACTACAGCTCGCTCGTAGTGCCGGTATAGTAGAGTAACGTAATTTATCTGTCCTTGTGTTCTCTGCAGTCTTTTCCTGGGTTCTCGCTTTCGGTGCTGGGACTCGTTGTTCCTGTGACTTGGCCTGCTAGCTAGAACACATGGGGATGATGAGTGGGTTATATCTTTATTTTACTATGCATTGCAGCTCTCTTTAAGTTTATGTATGTAACACTTTACAATACACATTACTCACACACAAGACAACACTATTAATACTTTCATGTATCAATTAACTGCACTGTCGTTTTGCTGCTGTGTCCGGAGTTCTGTTGCGTAGGGCGCATACGGACTCAGAGGGGAGACAGAGTGAGAGAAGCGAAGTAGCCTATGCGGTAGTAGGCTACCGGCGCAGTACTGTTGCCTGCAACCTTTTAGTTATTCCAAGTATAGATTCATTCTTATAATTAGTGACTACTATTTATGTTCCTTCCATGTGTATTATTAGGTATCTACTGGATCATGAACATCTTGTATGCTACATGCTAGTGCATGTTAGTAGGGGACAGTTATTCTAGTGCACGCGCTTTCAAGTAGGCGTGTACATTTGTCATTTAGCATTTCACTGTCATACCTTTAGCCTGCTTCTATTCTACATTATTAGAGGCTTAATATTAACGTAGTTTCTTGAGTATTGCATTTCTTTAGTAATAACGTAACCTATAAATGTCTGAGGGAGTTTAGCCTCATAGCCTACCCCTGTTGTACACTTTCGCCGAGTTAAGGTACCTCGTTACCATAGACGATAACTCTGTAGGGCGTTGGTGCTTTTGTTGTCTGGAGCATATAGTATTTGGGACTGGAATCGAGCGTGTCGTTGTCACATAAGCCATTTCTGTCCTACGATCAAGAATCCCGAATATGTATTGCCGATCCAGCCGTAACAAAATGGCGACCTTGCACAAGATTCAGTAGTATCCTATCACATGTTTTTTGGAGAACTATTCTATGCTACCTAGTAGAGCTGGCTAGAATTTTCTTGCATATTGGAGGAATTTTTATTGTGTCATTATTGTATTGGTGGACTTGCAGATTGTTTCGTTGGGGGTGTCTTAGAGTAGAGTCATTCAAGCATCTTTAACATTTTGTGAGTCGAGACTGCAATTAGTAATAAGCACTTCTTTTTTTTTATGAACAGCAATTGTATAACCAGCACTATGTCTAATGACTCATCATTTACGGGGGAGGATAACACGGTACAGCCTAGTGACCAGCAAGTACAACAGATATTTAGGGAGGGGAGTGTTATAAGTGGAGAGAGGGATGCCCGGGCATTTTTGCAGACACCTTTGACCGAACAGCGCCTGCAGGCTATTGATTGTTACGGTCTTCGCTGTTTAGCCACGGTTTTGGGGCGGGACTGTCCTGACAGTTGGCCCAAGAAGAATTTGGTGGCATGTTTGTTGGGTGATGGCGATGGGGCGGTGGGTGGAGTGGGGTCTTGGGGGGTTCCCTCCAAGCCTCCATTCCACTCTACCCCTGAGCTGGGCCCTCAGCCAGCGATTCTTAGCACGATGCAGCAGGAGGGTTCTCAATGGCAAGCTGGCTTACCCGTAAACACGTCTCGGTGTGGATCCCCCATTTTGTGCTCTCCCCCCCCAGGCCTGTCTCCTGAGATGTTATTTCAGCTAGAACTAGCTAAGCTTAAGTTGCAAGAGAGTCAACAGTCTAGTATAGAACGCATAGAGGTTGCTAGAGTCCAAGCCAATCAGGATGCAACCAGGTACCAGGCTGAAATGGATGTCGAGAAGTCTAGAGTAGAGACCACGGGGCGTCATCTCGGTGGTGGGCACCGGGTTACAGACTCACTTTCGCATTTAATTAAGTTAGTACCCGCATTTGATGAGACAGCAGTGACTGAGTTTTTTGCTCGTTTCGAAAAGAAGTGTCGTGAGTATGACTGGCCGGAGGTTAAATGGGCAGCATTAGTTTCATCACGTCTAGTGGGTAAGGGGTTGAAAGCCTACGATGCACTGTCACTGGACGAGAGTGTAGTGTATGGACTGGTGAAGGAGGCTGTGCTCCGGGCCTACGAACTGCAACCCGAAACTTATAGATTGAAGTTCCGTGGCGTGAATAAGAAGAGCGACGTCAGTTTTATGGAGCACGCACGGGACTTAACAGATGCAGGTAATAACTGGTTTCGGTCCGAGCACGCAGAGTCGGCTGAGGAAATTAAGCAACTTTTCTATCTGGAACAGTTTTACAAATGTACTGGAACCGATCTAACGCTGAACATTAAGGAAAAATGTCCCAAGACAGTAGAGGAGGCTGCCAAGATGGCAGACCTCAGATTATCATTGATTCGTGGTTGCGGTGCCGCTCAGAGGGCTGAGTCAGGGCAGAAGGGGCGCTATACCCCACCCACCAGAGTTTTCGATAATAACAAATCCTATGACACACATAACCACACTAAAAGCATTGCACCTAATAACACCTACAAACACAAGCCTCTCCCGTTTACTAAAGGTCAGGCCCCTTCTTCGCCCGCACAAGGGAAGAAGCCCATTGGGGATGTGAAATGTTACAAATGTCAGAAGCTAGGCCATTATTCACGTGAGTGCCCTAGTAACACTCCCGCTAAGCCGGTGTCATTGGTTCACAGTATCGGTGTGTCTCTGAAGGCTGCAGCAACTGCCCGGGGTAGGTTGTCAGCAGCTGAGGCACACGCGGTAAAGAAGCGTACGGAAGGCTCGACACCTGTCCGGGACACTTTCTGTAACCATCGGGGACACGGGTTTGTGAGCTGGGGGAGTGAACTACGGAGGGTTGACTTGCTGAGGGATACGGGGGCTTCGCAAACTTTGTTGAGGAACTTCACAGGGAAACCGATAAATGCGGCCAGAGTTGTTGTGGTGCAGGGTATAAATGCTACGAGGTCATACCCACTTGTGAGGTTGGAGTTGAGAGTGGGAGAGGTGTGCAGGGAGCTGGATGTAGGGATCGTTGAGTGTTTGCCAGTTGAGGGCGTCGACCTTCTTCTCGGCAACGACTTTGCGGTGCCCACTTCCGGGACTCCACCCTTAGTCGTTGCCGAGAGGGCGGCCGACGTGGATGGTGAGAATCGGGAATGGGTTGGGAGGTGCCAACAGGATGAGATGGCCTGTGTGGTAACCCGATCTCGCTCTGCGGCTCCTGCACAGCCTAGCACTCAACCTCGGGGACAGTGGAGGAAGGATAAGGAGAAGGTTGCTAAGGGCAGGAAAAGGGACATTGATTCTGCTGCACTTCTCGGTGATTCGGTACTTGGACCTATAATAAACACGGGAGTTGACTCTGGCCCAGATATGGTGTGTAACAAGGCAGAGTTGGGTAAGACTTCGCGTGAGGCAAGAGCTGTAGCGAGAGCCACTAAGGCAGTAGAGCCTACTAGCCGGGGTAATGTCTTATTACAAAACCATCTTGATGCATTGACGCCCAGGGACATTAGTGAGCAGCAGCTGCAAGACGCTAGCCTAGCTCGTTATAGCAATGGTGCCATAGAGTTGGAGGAAGATGGGGATGCGAAGCCGGGAGATTTCTTTAGGCTCAACAGGATATTGTACCGCAGATTTCTAGACCCCAAATCGAAGTGGGAGGGCGGTGCGAGGGTAGTAGACCAGGTGGTTGTTCCAAATAAGTATAGAGAGTCCTTATTGTGTCTGGCGCATGA
The DNA here is from genome assembly GCA_037953745.1 of Lithodes maja. Classification (NCBI taxonomy): domain Eukaryota; kingdom Metazoa; phylum Arthropoda; class Malacostraca; order Decapoda; family Lithodidae; genus Lithodes; species Lithodes maja. The sequence goes on along the minus strand of JBAKBP010008191.1, from coordinate 67,215 downwards.
TGTGCCGGTGGCGGGTCATTTGGGGGTAACAAAAACATTGGCGGCATTGGGCAGGTTTTTCTGGTGGCCTGGGGTCAAGGCTGATGTCTGTGCATGGGTGGCTGGGTGTGCGACCTGCCAGACAACGGGGAAGCCTAACCAGACCATCCCGAAGGCACCTTTGTTTCCCATACCTGTCACCGGGCCTCCGTTCAGCAAAGTTGTAGTAGATTTGGTTGGCCCTTTCCCGCCTACTAGTAGTGGCAATAAATTCCTGTTGACAATCATGGATGTGGCTACGAGATACCCGGACGCATACCCCATGAGAAACGGCTCGGCAAAGGCAGTTGTTAAAAACTTATTATTGTTCTGTTCCCGTTATGGATTTCCACGTGAGGTGCAGTCAGACCAGGGGAGCAATTTTACATCCAAATTGTTCAAGCAAACCCTTCAGTTGCACGGTATATGTTCTGTAGTGTCGTCAGCCTACCATCCCGAGAGTCAGGGAGTCTTGGAGCGGTGGCACTCGACCCTGAAGAGTATGCTACGCTGTTACTGTGCAGAACATGACACTGATTGGGATTTGGGTCTGCCGTATGTTCTGTTCGCTGCACGTGAAGTCCCAGGAGAGAGCCTGGGGTTCAGTCCAAATCAACTAGTCTTTGGCCATAATGTGAGAGGACCTTTAAGTATGGTGAAAGAGATCTGGGAGGGCGAAGAGAAGCTGGGGTCTGTACTTAAATATATCCTTGAGAGCCGGGAGAGACTTATAGGTTGCATGGCAGCGGCAGGTAATAACTTGGTTAATGCACAGGCGGTCATGAAGCACCAGTATGACGCCAAGGTGAAGCTTCGGGAGTTTTCGGTGGGTCAGGAGGTAATGTTGCTTTTACCTTTGCCTGGACACCCCCTTTCTGCCAAGTTTATTGGGCCGTATGTGGTGGCTAAGAAACTGTCCGACCTTGATTATCTCGTTGCAACACCTGACCGTAGAAAAAAACATCAGTTATGTCATGTTAACCTCATGAAAGAGTATGTGAGACGCCCCTCAGAGCCTCTCACTGTCCCTGTGCTGGCCTGCAGCGGCCAGGGTGGAGAAGGAGGTGGGGACAGTCATGCTGCTGAGGAGGATAGCTGGGACTGTGTCATTTCCGCGGAACAGTGGGCGGGGAATACTGAACAAGAGGCTAGGAAAGCTGTAAGTCACCTGCCTGAGCACCAGGGTGCTGCTGTCCTAGGCCTGTTCAGGTCATACCCCTCTGTTTTCGCCGAACACCCAGGTCTCACTACTCAGGTAACGCACGACGTGGACGTCGGTGATAATGTGCCCTTCAAGTCAGTGCCCTACCGTGTGCCCCCGGTAAAGTTGTCAGCTTTACGGGAGGAGTTAAAGTACATGGTTGAGAGAGGGATGATCACTGAAGGTTATGTGAAGTGGACATCACCCGTCACGTTGCAGCCAAAACCTGACGGCAAGGTGCGGTTCTGCATAGATTTTCGTAGGCTAAATGGCTTGACCACTACCAACCCTTACCCTTTGCCTCGAGTTGACGACAGCGTGGACAAGATAAGGAATGCAAAGTATTACTAAAATTGATCTTGTAAAAGGCTACTGGCAAGTACCCCTGTCGGACCGAGCTAAGCAAGTTTGTGGTTTTGTGGTAGATGGCAAGACCTACCAATGTAACGTAATGCCTTATGGGCTTAAGAACGCACCTGCCACGTTTCAGAACCTGATGAACGATATTTGTGACGAAATCCCTAACTGCACGGTCTACCTTGATGACGTGATAGTGTATGATGACAATTTTGAAAATCACCTAAGGCACTTAGAGACCCTGTTTGGGAAGTTGCACGATGCTGGGCTGGTGGTGAACCTGAGGAAGTGCGAGTTTGTAAAGGCTACTGTGCAGTATCTTGGCTTCGTGGTCGGGTTAGGCCGGGTGTGCCCCCCCCCTGAGCAAGATACAGGCTATCAATATGTTTCCCAGGCCCACCACTAAGCGCCAGGTCATGCGGTTCCTAGGTATGATAGGCTATTATAGGCGCTTCATCCGGGGATACTCTACTGTCTTAGCACCGTTAACTGATCTACTGTCGAAGTCAGTGAAGTTCTGTTGGGCTGCGGAGTGTCAGAGGGCTTTCGACCTAGTCAAGCACCTGCTGTGTACACATCCGATTTTGAGAGCCCCAGACTTCTCCAGGAGTTTTCAGCTGGCGACTGATGCCAGCGGTGTGGGTGCCGGGGCAGTGTTACTGCAGACTGATTCCGAGGGCTTGGAACACCCAGTGAGCTTCTTTTCTCGCAAGTTTAATTCGGCACAAAGGAATTACTCGACTATAGAGAAGGAGCTTCTTGCTATCGTTTTGTCGCTCAAACATTTCGAAGTTTATGTTCCAGCCTACGGCCCGGTAGTGACGATTTATACGGACCATCATCCCTTGAAATTCCTAAATCAGTTTCACAATCGGAATATGCGGTTGACCAGGTGGTCCCTAATGCTCCAAGAGTATAATCTCAACATTCAGCATATTACCGGGAGTGAGAACGTGATAGCAGATTGTCTATCAAGGGTTGATGATCCAGGATAGTCGTGCACGGTGTGTGGGTTGAGCAGGAGTAAAATTAGGCTATCATAACGCCGTCCAAAAAGATTATAAAACAATAAAATAAACGAGAATTTTTTTTTTTAGTTTTGTAAGTCTTTATTGTTGTAGCATGATGCATGCGATATTGTGTTTTATGTATAATTCACACTTCAGTTGTTGTGCACCTTTTGCAATTAGTGGCAGCTAAGGGTAGCAGGTCGGTTGGTTGCCTGTCAGATTTTGATAATGCTTCTAAGGTCGATTATCTAAAATCTTGGGGGGGCTGTGACGCACCCAGTGCGTGGCAACGCAACCTGATTGTACTCCTTGGTACTCCACTGTACCGCCCGTACCACTGTACCGTGCTGGCTACCTATATTGAGTGTGACAACTTATAACTATGTTCTTTGTATCTCTGCAAAGGTCTCGTCATGTGCTAACCAGTGGTGGGTTTTGTTTTAAGCCATGTCGAGACCTTCCATTTAATATGTAGTATCAATAGAGAAGTTGATAGATAAGACAATGGGAGTTCAGAGAGAGAGAGTGAGTTAGACTTCAGAGCGAGAGGGTAGCAATGCGCCACGCTGCCGGGGGGGTGGTTGCCAGACGTATGGACTGGTTGGCAGCCTTGCGCTTATAGCTAGGCGCGACAGGGTTGGTAGTCCATTGCCGCCTGCCTATGCTGCCTGGGCTGCCCATGTTGTCGTACTGCACATTGCCTGGAGGCTCGCTGTGTGTTCCATGATCAGGTTGCCTAGAACCTTTGAGATTCTAACATCCCTTGCCCTCTCTCCCAACTTCTCACGGTTGCACTCTTTCTCTCTGACGACATTACTCTCATTTCATTCTTCTCTCTATTTAAATGCATAACCTTCCCTTGAGGTCCTAAAGGAGTTTCAGCACTCACCTCTCGTATTACTCTTAGGACAAGCATATATTTACATGTATTAGATTTAAGGGGTTAATGTGAACAGCGATCTTCTTGATGAGGATAGTTGGTGAACGTTCTACATGTTCACGAGTTATATGCCCAGCTCATCATCCAATTTGTGACTAGACTAGTGCCATGTGTAAGAGCCCGACCATGCCCAGGAGTTGTCTGTAGAGGGGCGAGGACTTAGCCTTGATTTGCCTACCGAGCCAGGAGCGAGTGTAGTACCAGAGACTACAGCTCGCTCGTAGTGCCGGTATAGTAGAGTAACGTAATTTATCTGTCCTTGTGTTCTCTGCAGTCTTTTCCTGGGTTCTCGCTTTCGGTGCTGGGACTCGTTGTTCCTGTGACTTGGCCTGCTAGCTAGAACACATGGGGATGATGAGTGGGTTATATCTTTATTTTACTATGCATTGCAGCTCTCTTTAAGTTTATGTATGTAACACTTTACAATACACATTACTCACACACAAGACAACACTATTAATACTTTCATGTATCAATTAACTGCACTGTCGTTTTGCTGCTGTGTCCGGAGTTCTGTTGCGTAGGGCGCATACGGACTCAGAGGGGAGACAGAGTGAGAGAAGCGAAGTAGCCTATGCGGTAGTAGGCTACCGGCGCAGTACTGTTGCCTGCAACCTTTTAGTTATTCCAAGTATAGATTCATTCTTATAATAAGTGACTACTATTTATGTTCCTTCCATGTGTATTATTAGGTATCTACTGGATCATGAACATCTTGTACGCTACATGCTAGTGCATGTTAGTAGGGGACAGTTATTCTAGTGCACGCGCTTTCAAGTAGGCGTGTACATTTGTCATTTAGCATTTCACTGTCATACCTTTAGCCTGCTTCTATTCTACATTATTAGAGGCTTAATATTAACGTAGTTTCTTGAGTATTGCATTTCTTTAGTAATAACGTAACCTATAAATGTCTGAGGGAGTTTAGCCTCATAGCCTACCCCTGTTGTACACTTTCGCCGAGTTAAGGTACCTCGTTACCATAGACGATAACTCTGTAGGGCGTTGGTGCTTTTGTTGTCTGGAGCATATAGTATTTGGGACTGGAATCGAGCGTGTCGTTGTCACATAAGCCATTTCTGTCCTACGATCAAGAATCCCGAATATGTATTGCCGATCCAGCCGTAACAATATATATATATATATATATATATATATATAAAACATGAAAAATATTGATTCTTGTGGTAAAAATATATGCGAATATGCTTCCACACTAAAGGTGTGTAGAAAAGGGTAGGTTCACTGCACAAAGTTTAAAAAAAATTTGTGCTAAAATTAAATTGCCTCTAAATATTATATTGCATGCACAAAATAAGGGTTTAAAAAGTATGTCTTGAGTATCTTATTAGAAGGCTCGGACTGTTGTGTACATATTAAAATAATGTTTATGTAAAAGTGTTAAAATGCATTTCTCTACTTTCGTAGATCTTCAGTTATTATAAAAATTTGCAAGAGTGGCTGGCTCCAGAGTCAGGTATTTGTTCTGTACTCTTCTGTGGATTTCCAGTCACTGGTTTAGACAATAAAATGTTTGTCTTAGGTTATGATAGTTAAAAAAATACTTCGTTCTTGTTCCAATATTGTTTTTCGTTCAGAGTCTATTTATAGTTCTTTATTCAAATGAGGCTTGGATTTATTTATAAAGTGACTTTCTTTACTCTTTCTCAAAGCAACGTCATCTTTCTTTACTTTGTAAAAGGGCATTATATTAAAATTAGGAGATTTATCTTTAGCACATTTTGATATGTGAGTACTAACATATAACCCTGTATTATGTCTAATGTGGTCCCTGTGCAGGTTTGTTCTAAGTCTAAAATTCCAAGTCTCGCCAATGTAGATGGAATTACAGCCATTACAACGAATCACGTAGATACAATTGAGCGTGGAACAATTCATATTATGATTAATTTCAAATGTGTAATTAGTATCTACAAATTTGAATTGATTCCCTTCTATTATTTGTGTGCATAATTTGCATCTTGGGTTACCACATTTCGTCACCCCTTGATTTTGTACCGTATTGAATCTGGCCTTGGTTAGCAAATTCTTAAGGTTACTGGGTTGTTTCTTCGACTTTATTAATGAAACATCTTTAAATATATGCTTAGTTTCTTGAGAGGTTTTTAATAGGGCAACTGCGGATTTTGCTCCACTGAAATGATCCTGGAAGTTTGGATTGTATGTACTTATGTATGGTAGTATATCATTGGATTTATTGTCAGTTGCTTTATCACTGGTGCGTAGTACGCTGATGGAGATCTGCTTTGCGCGACTTATTCCATTATTTATTATGCCTTTAGGATAATTACGAGCCAATAAAAAAGTATTTTAATTCACTTAATCTTATATCTCTCAGAGAAGGTTCTGAAACAATTGTGCAAATTCTGCGTACTAAGTTGAATGGAATGTTGCTTTTTACGTGTCTCGGGTGGTTCGAGTTATATTCCAGATATTGTTTTGTGTCAGTAGCTTTATAGTGGACATCTGTTATCACTGCACTTGTTTGCTTCATAATTTTAACATCCAAGAAAGTTACCGTATCTCCTATTTTATCACAGGTGAAATTAATTTTGGGATCAAGCTCATTCATCAAGTCTATTAGCGTGTATAACTGTATACATCACCATTTCTTTCATCCCAACCATGAAGACTCATCTAAATATCTCATATAGTTGTTCTTTATTTTATTGGCAGTGGATTCGCCAAACGAGGAGAGTATTTTATAATATAAGGTATTCTCCAAATATCCCAGGACCAGATTTGCATAATTTGGGGCAAACTTCGTTCCCATTGCTGTTCCAGATACTTGTAGATAATTTGATCCATTAAACTCAAAGGAGTTATTTTCGAGGATCAATTTGCACCCGTCCGAAATCAGGCTAGAGGGTAAACGGTTTGTTTGTTCATAATGATTTTCAAGCCAATAATTTATGGCTTTGTATCCCAATTCATGACTGATGTTGCTATATAGGCTAACTACGTCTAGTCACAAAAATTTCAGAGTCACTCAGCTGAGAAGGGATTTTATTTAAAAAGTCTAGATTATTCTTTATGTATGCAGGGATGAGTTTTAGAAAAGGTTGTAGTAAAATATCCAGGAGGTGATTGAGTCTGTGGGTAGGGCAAGCAGGACCAGCAACAATAGGCCTCATCTTTAAATCTGAAGGGTTCGGGACCGATATATACTCTGAATTCCCTTCTTCGATAGCCTTGATTATGGATTTTGATTTGTGTATTTTTGGAAGGCCATAAAATAAACTAGTTTTATATTCGAAATTTGTAAGGTACTTTATTTCATCTTTAGTTAGGGAGCTTTCGTATTTTTTTAATGCAGTTTTGATTTTGTTGATGGTGGTTTTATCAACATTGTTAGGGATCCTTTTATATGTTTCTTGATTGTTCAATATTTCCATAATTTTATGTTCATAGAAAATACTGTCCATTAGGACGACTGCTGATCCTTTATCTGCTTCTTTTATAGTTATGTCAGTTTGATTTTTATTGTCTAAACCAGTGCCTGGAAATCCACAGAATAGTACAGAACATATATCTGACTCTGGAGCCAACCACTCTTGCAAATTTTTATAATAACTGAAGATCTACGAAAGTAGAGAAATGCATTTTAACACTTTTACATAAACATTATTGTAATATGTACACAACAGGCCGAGCCTCCTAATAAGATACTCGGACATACTTTTTAAACCCTTATTTTGTGCATGCAATATATTTTAGAGGCAATTTAATTTTAGCACTAACATTTTTTAACCTTTGTGCAGTGAACCTACCCTTTTCTACACACCTTTAGTGTGGAAGCATATTCGCATATATTTTTACCACAAGAATCAATATTGTTCATGTTTTATATCTAACCTATTCTTGTGAAGTGGAACACTGTACTAATTTTAATCAAAATGGCTTCAAATATGGATCCTAAGACCGAAGAGAACGAGACTTTATACTGGCTAAAACGAATTTGTTTAGCAGTAGAAACAAATTCAATCCAACCAAGAGACCATCATTGAAAACCAAAATGAACATAAGAGAGAACTAATGGCAACATTGTCCTCTCTTCAAATAAAAGAAAGCTCTAATGCAAACACTAACTGCATAACAAAACAAAACAATGATGTGCCTACAGAACAACCATCTGATTCCAATAGTGAGGAATGGCAAAAGCAACTCAACATTCGCAAACATGCATTTTACCACCATATCAGATCTGCAGGCATCAGCGCCATCTATAATAATTTTCTTAAGCAAACTGAACCCGTAATCCCTCCTAAGTTCAGAGAAAAGCCTATTCCTGGGCAAAGTGAAAACCACACAAAGAGACAAAAAAAGTTAGAATAGCAAAAGTCAAAACTGAAATTGAACGATTAGATGAACAAACAGAGAAACAGCTACAAATCATGGAGGAAGCAGAAAACAAAATAAAAACCTTGGTAAACAGACACGAATCCCCCGAGGTAAGGCAAAACCTCATAGCAAATTGGCTTTCAGACATTAAGAAGGAAGAAGACCTCTCTAACAGCATATGGGAGAAAAAGCAAACTTTCTTCCAAGACATGAACAACCAAGACAAAACTGAAAGTAATACGCACGTTTCTAATGCCCCAAGAAACATCAACAGGAAGCCAAATACTTATAGCAATACACATAAGAATACACATTATCAGAAGCAGAATACAGCAAAACCAATCTATGCAAATTCTAAACATGAACCAACCCTCCAAAGTTTAGGCACTGCAATCTCCCAATTAAATGCAGTTGTTCAAGGTATACTCCAACCAAATGACAAGCCAGACAGCAGAGGTAATTTTTTCGGGAATCGGCATTGGCGGAAAATTCCAAAATAGACCCAAAAGTAATCAATCTTTCCACAGTAAATTTTAGTGACGTTGAACACTCTATACTTGCTAAGGGTTTAAAATTCTGTCCCACACCCAAGGATCAAAATAGAGAAGAGCTTAACAATGATATCGATTACTTTTGCCGAAAACTAAGGCTAAAAGAATACTGTCATGACAAACCAATGGAAAACATTTCACTGGTTAAAGGTAAGTCTTCTTGGGAACCTCCGAGTGGCCTAAACCAGACTTTAGACAAAACCATAACTTTCCTTAAACTTACTAAAACTATTGCGAATGACTCCAAATGCAAAAAATCCAATCTTAAATATGATGAACGCAGAGCAATAGCTTCTCTAAAAAATCAAACTGACATAACTATAAAAGAAGCAGATAAAGGATCAGCAGTTGTCCTAATGGACAGTATTTTCTATAAACATAAAATTATGGAAATATTGAACGATCAAGAAACATATAAAAGGATCCCTAACAATGTTGATAAAACCACCATCAACAAAATCAAAACTGCATTAAAAAATACGAAAGCTCCCTAACTAAAGATGAAATAAAGTACCTTACAAATTTCGAATATAAAACTAGTTTATTTTATGGCCTTCCAAAAATACACAAATCAAACTCCATAATCAAGGCTATCGAAGAAGGGAATTCAGAGTATATATCGGTCCCGAACCCTTCAGATTTAAAGATGAAGGCCTATTGTTGCTGGTCCTGCTTGCCCTACCCACAGACTCAATCACCTCCTGGATATTTTACTACAACCTTTTCTAAAACTCATCCCTGCATACATAAAGAATAATCTAGACTTTTTAAATAAAATCCCTTCTCAGCTGAGTGACTCTGAAATTTTTGTGACTAGACGTAGTTAGCCTATATAGCAACATCAGTCATGAATTGGGATACAAAGCCATAAATTATTGGCTTGAAAATCATTATGAACAAACAAACCGTTTACCCTCTAGCCTGATTTCGGACGGGTGCAAATTGATCCTCGAAAATAACTCCTTTGAGTTTAATGGATCAAATTATCTACAAGTATCTGGAACAGCAATGGGAACGAAGTTTGCCCCAAATTATGCAAATCTGGTCCTGGGATATTTGGAGAATACCTTATATTATAAAATACTCTCCTCGTTTGGCGAATCCACTGCCAATAAAATAAAGAACAACTATATGAGATATTTAGATGATGTCTTCATGGTATGGGATGAAAGAGATGGTGATGTATACACGCTAATAGACTTGATGAATGAGCTTGATCCCAAAATTAATTTCACCTGTGATAAAATAGGAGATACGGTAACTTTCTTGGATGTTAAAATTATGAAGAAAACAAGTGCAGTGATAACAGATGTCCACTATAAAGCTACTGACACAAAACAATATCTGGAATATAACTCGAACCACCCGAAACACGTAAAAAACAACATTCCATTCAACTTAGCACGCAGAATTTGCACAATTGTTTCAGAACCTACTCTGAGAGATATAAGATTAAGTGAATTAAAATACTTTTTATTGGCTCGTAATTATCCTAAAGGCATAATAAATAATGGAATAAGTCGCGCAAAGCAGATTTCCATCAGCGTACTACGCACCAGTGATAAAGCAACTGGCAATACATCCAATGATATACTACCATACATAAGTACATACAATCCAAACTTCGATGATCATTTCAGTGGAGCAAAATCCGCAGTTGCCCTATTAAAAACCTCTCAAGAAACTAAGCATATATTTAAAGATGTTTCATTAATAAAGTCGAAGAAACAACCCAGTAACCTTAAGAATTTGCTAACCAAGGCCAGATTCAATACGGTACAAAATCAAGGGGTGACGAAATGTGGTAACCCAAGATGCAAATTATGCACACAAATAATAGAAGGGAATCAATTCAAATTTGTAGATACTAATTACACATTTGAAATTAATCATAATATGAATTGTTCCACGCTCAATTGTATCTACGTGATTCGTTGTAATGGCTGTAATTCCATCTACATTGGCGAGACTTGGAATTTTAGACTTAGAACAAACCTGCACAGGGACCACATTAGACATAATACAGGGTTATATGTTAGTACTCACATATCAAAATGTGCTAAAGATAAATCTCCTAATTTTAATATAATGCCCTTTTACAAAGTAAAGAAAGATGACGTTGCTTTGAGAAAGAGTAAAGAAAGTCACTTTATAAATAAATCCAAGCCTCATTTGAATAAAGAACTATAAATAGACTCTGAACGAAAAACAATATTGGAACAAGAACGAAGTATTTTTTTAACTATCATAACCTAAGACAAACATTTTATTGTCTAAACCAGTGACTGGAAATCCACAGAAGAGTACAGAACAAATACCTGACTCTGGAGCCAGCCACTCTTGCAAATTTTTATAATAACTGAAGATCTACGAAAGTAGAGAAATGCATTTTAACACTTTTACATAAACATTATTTTAATATGTACACAACAGTCCGAGCCTTCTAATAAGATACTCAGACATACCTTTAAAACCCTTATTTTGTGCATGCAATATATTTTAGAGGCAATTTAATTTTAGCACTAACATTATTTAAACTTTGTGCAGTGAACCTACCCTTTTCTACACACATTTAGTGTGGAAGCATATTCGCATATATATATATATATATATATATATATATATATATATATATATATATATATATACAGTATATATATATATATATATATATATATATATATATTATATACTTATCTGCCTATCAATTACTGTCATCTCTTCTCTTATTTTATATTTTATATTTTATTTCCTCTCCTTACTCCTCCCTACCTATCAACTACTGTCATAATATCTCCTCTTGTTTTCTCTCCTATTCCCTCTCTTCCTCTAAGACTGTCAATTACTGTCATCTCTCCTCTTTTCTCTTCTATTCCCTCCTCTCCTATTTCCTCACCTCCTCCTCCATCCCCCCCCCCCCCCGCTCCCTCCTGACCCCCTGGAATCTGCCCCTCCCCCCTCCTTCTAGGCCACCGGAATGTGCTGGATGGGGCCGCTATTCCAGAGAGCGCGGGGGGCTGGCCATACTCTCTCTCTCTCTCTCTCTCTCTCTCTCTCTCTCTCTCTCTCTCTCTCTCTCTCTCTCTCTCTCTCTGGCTGGCTGGCTGGCTGGCTGGCTCTCTCTTTCCTTATATCTATCTATATATATTAAAATCCACATATATTGTCATACCCTGGAGGTATTATCACAGTTTTTGTCCTCTGGTCCACTCACTGTAATTACACTCTCCATCAGTAAGAACTCAAAGTAATCTGCCCCTCTCCCATCCCTCCCCCGCCCCGCTCTTCTTTTTTCTCTCTATCTATCTATCTATATCTATCTATCATCTATATCATACTGTTCACATTCCTCTCTATATGTGTCTTCCTACGTCTTCTATACCACGCTATTTCATTCCTTTCCCTTCTATGTTACGGTTTTTCTCGGATTCCATTTTACTATAATTATATACTTTATTTTAATCTGGTATATAATGTAGATTTTGGTGTACAGTCTCTTACAAAATTTGTGGGACCCTATTATTTTCGTTAAGGGGAGATAGATATCCACTTGAGGGATTTTTTTTCTAGGCTCCTTTCTCCCTCATGTTTAGCCCCATTGCTTTTCTAATTTTAAGACGTTCGCCCCATTATTTTGACGATTTTAAGAACTTTCGACCCATTTCTGTTAATTTTAAGACCTTTCGTGCCATTTAGGTGTCGATTTTATCCTGGCGAGCGATAGCGAGCCTGTTTTTTAAGAGGAACCGGCTTTCAGCCGGGACATTTTTCTACCGAAAAATGTACAAATTTATCTTGAAAGGGGCTCAAGGGGGTGTAATCTTAAGCTTGATGGATATCTAGAGACCAAACTAAAAACCTCCCCTTAAGCAATTATAACTATCTGGATTGACTATTGGCTGTAACATGCTTGGTCAATACATAGCATACATAGGAGTGTAGTTGATGTATAGAAGGGTGTATTGGCTGTAACATGCTTGGTCAATAAATAGCATACATAGGAGTGTAGTTGATGTATAGAAAGGTGTATTGGCTGTAACATGCTTGGTCAATAAATAGCATACATAGGAGTGTAGTTGATGTATAGAAAGGTGTATTGGCTGTAACATGCTTGGTCAATAAATAGCATACATAGGAGTGTAGTTGATGTATAGAAAGGGTGTATTGGCTGTAACATGCTTGGTCAATAAATAGCATACATAGGAGTGTAGTTGATGTATAGAAGGGTGTATTGGCTGTAACATGCTTGGTCAATAAATAGCATACATAGGAGTGTAGTTGATGTATAGAAAGGGTGTATTGGCTGTAACATGCTTGGTCAATAAATAGCATACATAGGAGTGTAGTTGATGTATAGAAAGGGTGTATTGGCTGTAACATGCTTGGTCAATAAATAGCATACATAGGAGTGTAGTTGATGTATAGAAAGGGTGTATTGGCTGTAACATGCTTGGTCAATAAATAGCATACATAGGAGTGTAGTTGATGTATAGAAAGGGTGTATTGGCTGTAACATGCTTGGTCAATAAATAGCATACACAGGAGTGTAGTTGATGTATAGAAGGGTGTATTGGCTGTAACATGCTTGGTCAATAAATAGCATACATAGGAGTGTAGTTGATGTATAGAAAGGGTGTATTGGCTGTAACATGCTTGGTCAATAAATAGCATACATAGGAGTGTAGTTGATGTATAGAAAGGGTGTATTGGCTGTAACATGCTTGGTCAATAAATAGCATACATAGGAGTGTAGTTGATGTATAGAAAGGGTGTATTGGCTGTAACATGCTTGGTCAATAAATAGCATACATAGGAGTGTAGTTGATGTATAGAAAGGGTGTATTAGCTGTAACATGCTTGGTCAATAAATAGCATACATAGGAGTGTAGTTGATGTATAGAAAGGGTGTATTCAACAATTGGTGCCCAGCGATATACTTCCATGATTATCAATAGGGGAGGACCACGAATTAATATATGAATGACTGTACCCCTTTTATTCATATCCCCTTCTCTACCTCTAAGTCATTAAGGGGAGGTTGTTAGTTTGGTCCCTAGATATCCTTCAAGCTTAAGATTACACCCCCTTGAGCCCCTTTCAAGATAAATGTGTACATTTTTCGGTAGAAAAATTTCCCGGCTGAAAGCCGGTTCCTCTTAAATTACAGGCTCGCTATCGCTCGCCAGGATAAAATCGACACCTAAATTGCACGAAAGGTCTTAAAATTGACAGAAATGGGTTGAAAGTTCTTAAAATCGTCAAAATAATGGGGCGAACATCTTAACATTAGGAAAACGATGAGGCTAAACATGAGGGAGAAAGGAGTCAAGAAAAAAATCCCTCAAGTGGAAATCTCCCCTTAACCCCTTGTATAACGGCGACGTCATTTTTTTTTTTTTTTTTTTATTCTAGCTATATTTTGACGGTTTTGTACAGCTCAAGAAGGATCTGTGGTAGTAAAAAGGGTTAAGTGAGATAGTTCGAAGCCGGCTAATTGTTGGACGCCCTTTTTAAACTGAATGAAATCGTCTATTAATTGCCTATATATAATACAAAGGATGTCATCGGTACTGAATGGGTTAAGAGCCATTTTAACCCCTTCCGCTCGATGACTTATTTTCAGCTTATTCTGGTTACCATTAGACGATTTTCTTTAGCTTATGATCTACTTCTAAGACTCAGAGGTAAATATTATCTCGATAAACCCTCTGAATAGGTCCATCTTAAGCTGCATAAGATCGTTTACATTTAGCCAGAATTAAAGGTAAGTAGACGTCATCGTGCTGAAGATGTTAAAATAATGTTATTAAAATATCCTCATTTAATTCGGTCTCAAGACCCACCTTACCCCTTCAGCACCCCCCCCCCCCCCACCCCCCAACCTCTTTCCCACCTATCCACTACCCCCTTCTACCCTCTCTCCTCCCACTCCCCCCATTTAATTATAGTCTCTGCGTCTACGTATCCCTATCACCACCGCTGTGTTTTGCTCTGATGTTATCACCTATTTCCTAAGTCTCCCTTACTATATTTCTTTCACTTTCGTTCACTTCCTTCTTTGTTGACTATAATTATTCTCCTTTTTCGCTTATTCTTTATTTCTTTCACTTTTTATTTACATATTTCTATATTGCCTCTGTATTCTCTTTTTCGCTAATTCTGTATTTCTTTCACTTTATATCCACGTACTTCTTTATTGCCTCTATATATTCTCCCTTTTCTCTTTATCTTTATTTTATGTCGCTATTATTCACTCACTTTTGCAATTGCCTCTTTATATTCTCCCTTCTTCGTTTATCCTCTTTTAGCCTTTGCCTATCCTGATTTTTCTTCGTTTTCCTCCATTTCTCACTGACTCTCATTTTTCTGGCTGGTTTATGTTCATTTATATTGCCTGGTTCTATTGTAATTTATATTGCCTGGTTCTATTGTTATTTATATTGCCTGGTTCTATTGTTATTTATATTGCCTGGTTCTATTGTTATTTATATTGCCTGGTTCTATTGTTATTTATATTGCCTGGTTCTATTGTTATTTATATTGCCTGGTTCTATTGTTATTTATATTGCCTGGTTCTATTGTTATTTATATTGCCTGGTTCTATTGTTATTTATATTGCCTGGTTCTATTGTTATTTATATTGCCTGGTTCTATTGTTATTTATATTGCCTGGTTCTATTGTTATTTATATTGCCTGGTTCTATTGTTATTTATATTGCCTGGTTCTATTGTTATTTATATTGCCTGGTTCTATTGTTATTTATATTGCCTGGTTCTATTGTTATTTATATTGCCTGGTTCTATTGTTATTCACGTTTCTATTCGGTATTTAGATTTCCTACTCGCCTTTCCTATCTATATAGCTCTGTATTTTAAAGTGTCATGGGTAGGGTACATTTGTTGGCCTATTTATTCATTGATTGATTGATTTTTCAGTTTCCTCTCTAGACCTCCTTCAAGGTTAAGAAAATAACACCCCCTAGAACCCCCTTCGAGACAAATTTTGAATTTTTTTCGGTAAACAAATGTCCTGGCCGAAGGCTGATTCCTCCTAAGATTTCAGGCTCGCTATCGCTAGCCGTACAAAAAAAAACGACAAAGAAATGGGGCGAAAGGTCATAAAATCGCCAAACTAATGAGCTGAACGTCTTAAAATATGAAAACAAAATGGGGCTAAACATGAATGAGAAGGAGGGCTGGAAAAGCGACCCATCTCCCCTTAACCCCTTCTGTAACGGCGACGTCTTTCTATTTTTATTCTAGCTATATTTAGACGATTTTGTGCAGTTTAAGGAGGATTTGTGGTAGTAAAACAGGTTAAGTGAGATAGTTCGAAGCCTGTTAAATACTGGAGGATCTTTTTAAGTTGAATAAAGGCGTCTAATAGCAGCCATAGTTAAGTAAAATAGACGTCTCCGGTACGGAAGGGGTTAAAGAGGTTACATTATATCAAATACAATATTGATTCCCACAGGTCATTCCAAGGCTTAATAACATTGTTTAACGTTATTATATAAGCATCATCGTGTATTGAAAAAGCAAATGGCAAAAACAACGAGTTTGATCCATATCATCTTGTGTGTGTGTGTGAGTGAATGTGTGTGCTCAATAACTGAACACCCAATGACCTTTCACTTTCCACATATACCAAGCAACATAATATACTATTCCTTATGTGTGTGGGTGTGTGGGTGTGTGTTAGTGTGGGTGTGGGTGGGTGGGTGGGTGTGTTAGTGTGTGTGTGTGTGTGTGTGTGTGTGCTCAATAACTGAACACCCAATGACCTTTCACTTTCCACATATACCAAGCAACATAATATACTATTCCTTATGTGTGTGTGGGTGTGTGTTAGTGTGGTTGTGGGTGGGTGGGTGGGTATGTTTGTGTGTGTGTGTGTGCGCGTGTGCGTGTGTGTGTGTGTGTGTGTGTGTGTGCTCAATAACTGAACACCCAATGACCTTTCACTTTCCACATATACCAAGCAACATAATATACTATTCCTTATGTGTGTGTGTGTGTGTCTGTATTTGTGTGCTCAATAGATGATCACTCAATGACCTTTGACTTTGGACCTTTTGCCAAGCAGCGTAATATATTTATCTTGATGTGTGAACGTGTGTGTGTGAGGGAGATAGTGCGTGTGTGCGCGAGAGAGGGAGAGAGAGAGAGAGAGAGAATAGATATTTACATTGATACACAAACAAAACAGACCTTACAGTCCCTACTAGGCGCGGCCATAAATCTAGAGAGAGAGTGGGAATAAGAGCGAGAGGTTGAGAGTGCGCGTGAGTAAGATTGAGTATGTTTGCAAGCTATAAATGGAATGGAGGTTCAACACTCTATGATAAGCTATATACAGTTGGTGATGGCGTTCGCTTAAGGGACCTATAGCCTGTGTTTATTAAGCTAGCGAGAAATTGACTCATCCCCATCTTCAACGAGGATTTTAGTTTGCTCCCTAGACCCCTAACAAGCTTAAAAAACACCCCCAAGTTCTCCTTCAAGATAAATTTGTACATTTTTCGGAAGAAAAATTTCCTGGCCGAAGGCCAGTTACTCTAAAATTACAGTATGGTATCGCTCGCCAGGACAAAATCGACACCTACATGGGACGAAAGGTCTTGATCTTGACGAATAAATGGGACGAAAGCTCTTAATATCGACAAACTAATGAAGCGAACATCTTAAAATCTCAAAACTAATGGGGCTAAGCATGAGGGAAAAGGGGGGCCAGAAAAACGACATACTACCCCTTAACACTATTACCATTATCATAATTAGTAAATGGTGACTGTAGCACTGATAGGATATCACCAGGAATTTACGGGTGCATAGCATTATAATGAATAGATTCGAATTTAATGAGTTTTCCATTAAATTGTTTTTGAGAGTAATGAGTAAGTATTTGGTATGAGGATGTGTATGAGAAAAAACAAACAATATAGTGACATGTCTATACTATACTCTATAGTCAATTTATGTTAGCTTGGCGTAAATTCCAATGCCCTATCAACTGATTTATCGATATATAACTCAGGGTCCAAACTGTATACACACATAGTGATGATGTAGTGATGATTCTCGGCCGCGCTCCATCGCTTTCACGACGCTCGTCGTTAGTGGGAGAGCAGTGGAGCCAGTAATATAGCTGTGCCATGATCAGATATCAGGGCATGGTGATATAGGAGAACTGATGCCCTGTATACCGTCCTCCCATCATTAAGCTGGGTGAGTAATGCTTCAGACCTTGCTGAGGGAGGAATTTAGTGTGTATTGTGACGCACCCAGTGCGTGGCAACTTAACCTGATTGTACTCCTTGGTACTCCACTGTGCCGCCGCGGTGCGGTGCCGCGGTGCCGCTGTGCCGCTGTGCCGTGCTGGCTGCTTATATTGAGTGTGACAACGTATAACTATGTTCTTTGTATCTCTGCAAAGGTCTCGTCATGTGCTAACCAGTGGTGGGTTTTGTTTTAAGCCATGTCGAAACCTTCCATTTAATATGTAGTATCAATAGAGAAGTTGATAGATAAGACAATAGGAATTCAGAGAGAGAGAGTGAGTTAGACTTCAGAGCGAGAGGGTAGCAATGCGCCGCGCTGCCGGGGGGGTGGTTGCCAGACGTATGGACCGGTTGGCAGCCCTGCGCTTATAGCTAGGTGCGACAGGGTTGGTAGTCCATTGCCGCCTGCATATGCTGCCTGGGTTGCCCATGTTGTCGTACTGCACATTGCCTGGAGGCTCGCTGTGTGTTCCATGATCAGGTTGCCTAGAACCTTTGAGATTCTAACATCCCTTGCCCTCTCTCCCAATTTCTCACGGTTGCACTCTTTCTCTCTGACGACATTACTCTCATTTCATTCTTCTCTCTATTTAAATGCATACCCTTCCCTTGAGGTCCTAAAGGAGTTTCAGCACTCACCTCTCGTATTACTCTTAGGACAAGCATATATTAACATGTATTAGATTTAAGGGGTTAATGTGAACAGCGATCTTCTTGATGAGGATAGTTGGTGAACGTTCTACATGTTCACGAGTTATATGCCCAGCTCATCATCCAATTTGTGACTAGACTAGTGCCATGTGTAAGAGCCCGACCATGCCCAGGAGTTGTCTGTAGAGGGGCGAGGACTTAGCCTTGATTTGCCTACCGAGCCAGGAGCGAGTGCAGTACCAGAGACTACAGCTCGCTCGTAGTGCCGGTATAGTAGAGTAACGTAATTTATCTGTCCTTGTGTTCTCTACAGTCTTTTCCTGGGTTCTCGCTTTCGGTGCTGGGACTCGTTGTTCCTGTGACTTGGCCTGCTAGCTAGAACACATGGGGATGATGAGTGGGTGATATCTTTATTTTACTATGCATTGCAGCTCTCTTTAAGTTTATGTATATAACACTTTACAATACACATTACTCACACACAAGACAACACTATTAATACTTTCATGTATCAATTAACTGCACTGTCGTATTGCTGCTGTGTCCGGAGTTCCGTTGCGTAGGGCGCATACGGACTCAGAGGGGAGACAGAGTGAGAGAAGCGAAGTAGCCTATGCGGTAGTAGGCTACCGGCGCAGTACTGTTGCCTGCAACCTTTTAGTTATTCCAAGTATAAATTCATTCTTATAATAAGTGACTACTATTTATGTTCCTTCCATGTGTATTATTAGGTATCTACTGGATCATGAACATCTTGTATGCTACATGCTAGTGCATGTTAGTAGGGGACAGTTATTCTAGTGCACGCGCTTTCAAATAGGCGTGTACATTTGTCATTTAGCATTTCACTGTCATACCTTTAGCCTGCTTCTATTCTACATTATTAGAGGCTTAATATTAACGTAGTTTCTTGAGTATTGCATTTCTTTAGTAATAACGTAACCTATAAATGTCTGAGGGAGTTTAGCCTCATAGCCTACCCCTGTTGTACACTTTCGCCGAGTTAAGGTACCTCGTTACCATAGACGATAACTCTGTAGGGCGTTGGTGCTTTTGTTGTCTGGAGCATATAGTATTTGGGACTGGAATCGAGCGTGTCGTTGTCACATAAGCCATTTCTGTCCTACGATCAAGAATCCCGAATATGTATTGCCGATCCAGCCGTAACAAAATGGCGACCTTGCACAAGATTCAGTAGTATCCTATCACATGTTTTTTGGAGAACTATTCTATGCTACCTAGTAGAGCTGGCTAGAATTTTCTTGCATATTGGAGGAATTTTTATTGTGTCATTATTGTATTGGTGGACTTGCAGATTGTTTCGTTGGGGGTGTCTAGAGTAGAGTCATTCAAGCATCTTTAACATTTTGTGAGTCGAGACTGCAATTAGTAATAAGCACTTCTTTTTTTTTATGAACAGCAATTGTATAACCAGCACTATGTCTAATGACTCATCATTTACGGGGGAGGATAACACGGTACAGCCTAGTAACCAGCAAGTACAACAGATGTTTAGGGAGGGGAGTGTTATAAGTGGAGAGAGGGATGCCCGGGCATTTTTGCAGACACCTTTGACCGAACAGCGCCTGCAGGCTATTGATTGTTACGGTCTTCGCTGTTTAGCCACGGTTTTGGGGCGGGACTGTCCTGACAGTTGGCCCAAGAAGAATTTGGTGGCATGTTTGTTGGGTGATGGCGATGGGGCGGTGGGTGGAGTGGGGTCTTGGGGGGGTTCCCTCCAAGCCTCCATTCCACTCTACCCCTGAGCTGGGCCCTCAGCCAGCGAGTCTTAGCACGATGCAGCAGGAGGGTTCTCAAGGGCAAGCTGGCTTACCCGTAAACACGTCTCGGTGTGGATCCCCCATTTTGTGCTCTCCCCCCCCAGGCCTGTCTCCTGAGATGTTATTTCAGCTAGAACTAGCTAAGTTTAAGCTGCAGGAGACTCAGATACAACAGGCTAGTATAGAACGCATAGAGGTTGCTAGAATCCAAGCCAATCAGGATGCAACCAGGTACCAGGCTGAAATGGATGTCGAGAAGTCTAGAGTAGAGACCACGGGGCGTCATCTCGGTGGTGGGCACCGGGTTACAGACTCACTTTCGCATTTAATTAAGTTGGTACCCGCATTTGATGAGACAGCAGTGACTGAGTTTTTTGCTCGTTTCGAAAAGAAGTGTCGTGAGTATGACTGGCCGGAGGTTAAATGGGCAGCATTAGTTTCATCACGTCTAGTGGGTAAGGGGTTGAAAGCCTACGATGCACTGTCACTGGACGAGAGTGTAGTGTATGGACTGGTGAAGGAGGCTGTGCTCCGGGCCTACGAACTGCAACCCGAAACTTATAGATTGAAGTTCCGTGGCGTGAATAAGAAGAGCGACGTCAGTTTTATGGAGCACGCACGGGACTTAACAGATGCAGGTAATAACTGGTTTCGGTCCGAGCACGCAGAGTCGGCTGAGGAAATTAAGCAACTTTTCTATCTGGAACAGTTTTACAAATGTACTGGAACCGATCTAACGCTGAACATTAAGGAAAAATGTCCCAAGACAGTAGAGGAGGCTGCCAAGATGGCAGACCTCAGATTATCATTGATTCGTGGTTGCGGTGCCGCTCAGAGGGCTGAGTCAGGGCAGAAGGGGCGCTATACCCCACCCACCAGAGTTTTCGATGATAACAAATCCTATGACACACATAACCACACTAAATGCATTGCACCTAATAACACCTACAAACACAAGCCTCTCCCGTTTACTAAAGGTCAGGCCCCTTCTTCGCCCGCACAAGGGAAGAAGCCCATTGGGGATGTGAAATGTTACAAATGTCAGAAGCTAGGCCATTATTCACGTGAGTGCCCTAGTAACACTCCCGCTAAGCCGGTGTCATTGGTTCACAGTATCGGTGTGTCTCTGAAGGCTGCAGCAACTGCCCGGGGTAAGTTGTCAGCAGCTGAGGCACACGCGGTAAAGAAGCGTACGGAAGGCTCGACACCTGTCCGGGACACTTTCTGTAGCCATCGGGGACACGGGTTTGTGAGCTGGGGGAGTGAACTACGGAGGGTTGACTTGCTGAGGGATACGGGGGCTTCGCAAACTTTGTTGAGGAACTTCACAGGGAAACCGATAAATGCGGCCAGAGTTGTTGTGGTGCAGGGTATAAATGCTACGAGGTCATACCCACTTGTGAGGTTGGAGTTGAGAGTGGGAGAGGTGTGCAGGGAGCTGGATGTAGGGATCGTTGAGTGTTTGCCAGTTGAGGGCGTCGACCTTCTTCTCGGCAACGACTTTGCGGTGCCCACTTCCGGGACTCCACCCTTAGTCGTTGCCGAGAGGGCGGCCGACGTGGATGGTGAGAATCGGGAATGGGTTGGGAGGTGCCAACAGGATGAGATGGCCTGTGTGGTAACCCGATCTCGCTCTGCGGCTCCTGCACAGCCTAGCACTCAACCTCGGGGACAGTGGAGGAAGGATCAGGAGAAGGTTGCTAAGGGCAGGAAAAGGGACATTGATTCTGCTGCACTTCTCGGTGATTCGGTACTTGGACCTATAATAAACACGGGAGTTGACTCTGGCCCAGATATGGTGTGTAACAAGGCAGAGTTGGGTAAGACTTCGCGTGAGGCAAGAGCTGTAGCGAGAGCCACTAAGGCAGTAGAGCCTACTAGCCGGGGTAATGTCTTATTACAAAACCATCTTGATGCATTGACGCCCAGGGACATTAGTGAGCAGCAGCTGCAAGACGCTAGCCTAGCTCGTTATAGCAATGGTGCCATAGAGTTGGAGGAAGATGGGGATGCGAAGCCGGGAGATTTCTTTAGGCTCAACAGGATATTGTACCGCAGATTTCTAGACCCCAAATCGAAGTGGGAGGGCGGTGCGAGGGTAGTAGACCAGGTGGTTGTTCCAAATAAGTATAGAGAGTCCTTATTGTGTCTGGCGCATGATGTGCCGGTGGCGGGTCATTTGGGGGTAACAAAAACATTGGCGGCATTGGGCAGGTTTTTCTGGTGGCCTGGGGTCAAGGCTGATGTCTGTGCATGGGTGGCTGGGTGTGCGACCTGCCAGACAACGGGGAAGCCTAACCAGACAATCCCGAAGGCACCTTTGTTTCCCATACCTGTCACCGGGCCTCCGTTCAGCAAAGTTGTAGTAGATTTGGTTGGCCCTTTCCCGCCTACTAGTAGTGGCAATAAATTCCTGTTGACAATCATGGATGTGGCTACGAGATACCCGGACGCATACCCCATGAGAAACGGCTCGGCAAAGGCAGTTGTTAAAAACTTATTATTGTTCTGTTCCCGTTATGGATTTCCACGTGAGGTGCAGTCAGACCAGGGGAGCAATTTTACATCCAAATTGTTCAAGCAAACCCTTCAGTTGCACGGTATATGTTCTGTAGTGTCGTCAGCCTACCATCCCGAGAGTCAGGGAGTCTTGGAGCGGTGGCACTCGACCCTGAAGAGTATGCTACGCTGTTACTGTGCAGAACATGACACTGATTGGGATTTGGGTCTGCCGTATGTTCTGTTCGCTGCACGTGAAGTCCCAGGAGAGAGCCTGGGGTTCAGTCCAAATCAACTAGTCTTTGGCCATAATGTGAGAGGACCTTTAAGTATGGTGAAAGAGATCTGGGAGGGCGAAGAGAAGCCGGGGTCTGTACTTAAATATATCCTTGAGAGCCGGGAGAGACTTATAGGTTGCATGGCAGCGGCAGGTAATAACTTGGTTAATGCACAGGCGGTCATGATCACCAGTATGACGCCAAGGTGAAGCTTCGGGAGTTTTCGGTGGGTCAGGAGGTAATGTTGCTTTTACCTTTGCCTGGACACCCCCTTTCTGCCAAGTTCATTGGGCCGTATGTGGTGGCTAAGAAACTGTCCGACCTTGATTATCTCGTTGCAACACCTGACCGTAGAAAAAAACATCAGTTATGTCATGTTAACCTCATGAAAGAGTATGTGAGACGCCCCTCAGAGCCTCTCACTGTCCCTGTGCTGGCCTGCAGCGGCCAGGGTGGAGAAGGAGGTGGGGACAGTCATGCTGCTGAGGAGGATAGCTGGGACTGTGTCATTTCCGCGGAACAGTGGGCGGGGAATACTAAACAAGAGGCTAGGCAAGCTGTAAGTCACCTGCCTGAGCACCAGGGTGCTGCTGTCCTAGGCCTGTTCAGGTCATACCCCTCTGTTTTCGCCGAACACCCAGGTCTCACTACTCAGGTAACGCACGACGTGGACGTCGGTGATAATGTGCCCTTCAAGTCAGTGCCCTACCGTGTGCCCCCGGTAAAGTTGCCAGCTTTACGGGAGGAGTTAAAGTACATGGTTGAGAGAGGGATGATCACTGAAGGTTATGTGAAGTGGACATCACCCGTCACGTTGCAGCCAAAACCTGACGGCAAGGTGCGGTTCTGCATAGATTTTCGTAGGCTAAATGGCTTGACCACTACCAACCCTTACCCTTTGCCTCGAGTTGACGACAGCGTGGACAAGATAGGGAATGCAAAGTACCTTACTAAAATTGATCTTGTAAAAGGCTACTGGCAAGTACCCCTGTCGGACCGAGCTAAGCAAGTTTGTGGTTTTGTGGTAGATGGCAAGACCTACCAATGTAACGTAATGCCTTATGGGCTTAAGAACGCACCTGCCACGTTTCAGAACCTGATGAACGATATTTGTGACGAAATCCCTAACTGCACGGTCTACCTTGATGACGTGATAGTGTATGATGACAATTTTGAAAATCACCTAAGGCACTTAGAGACCCTGTTTGGGAAGTTGCACGATGCTGGGCTGGTGGTGAACCTGAGGAAGTGCGAGTTTGTAAAGGCTACTGTGCAGTATCTTGGCTTCGTGGTCGGGTTAGGCCGGGTGTGCCCCCCCCTGAGCAAGATACAGGCTATCAATATGTTTCCCAGGCCCACCACTAAGCGCCAGGTCATGCGGTTCCTAGGTATGATAGGCTATTATAGGCGCTTCATCCGGGGATACTCTACTGTCTTAGCACCGTTAACTGATCTACTGTCGAAGTCAGTGAAGTTCTGTTGGGCTGCGGAGTGTCAGAGGGCTTTCGACCTAGTCAAGCACCTGCTGTGTACACATCCGATTTTGAGAGCCCCAGACTTCTCCAGGAGTTTTCAGCTGGCGACTGATGCCAGCGGTGTGGGTGCCGGGGCAGTGTTACTGCAGACTGATTCCGAGGGCTTGGAACACCCAGTGAGCTTCTTTTCTCGCAAGTTTAATTCGGCACAAAGGAATTACTCGACTATAGAGAAGGAGCTTCTTGCTATCGTTTTGTCGCTCAAACATTTCGAAGTTTATGTTCCAGCCTACGGCCCGGTAGTGACGATTTATACGGACCATCATCCCTTGAAATTCCTAAATCAGTTTCACAATCGGAATATGCGGTTGACCAGGTGGTCCCTAATGCTCCAAGAGTATAATCTCAACATTCAGCATATTGCCGGGAGTGAGAACGTGATAGCAGATTGTCTATCAAGGGTTGATGATCCAGGATAGTCGTGCACGGTGTGTGGGTTGAGCAGGAGTAAAATTAGGCTATCATAACGCCGTCCAAAAAGATTATAAAACAATAAAATAAACGAGAAAATTTTTTTTTAGTTTTGTAAGTCTTTATTGTTGTAGCATGATGCATGCGATATTGTGTTTTATGTATAATTCACACTTCAGTTGTTGTGCACCTTTTGCAATTAGTGGCAGCTAAGGGTAGCAGGTCGGTTGGTTGCCTGTCAGATTTTGATAATGCTTCTAAGGTCGATTATCTAAAATCTTGGGGGGGCTGTGACGCACCCAGTGCGTGGCAACTTAACCTGATTGTACTCCTTGGTACTCCACTGTGCCGCCGCGGTGCGGTGCCGCGGTGCCGCTGTGCCGCTGTGCCGTGCTGGCTGCTTATATTGAGTGTGACAACGTATAACTATGTTCTTTGTATCTCTGCAAAGGTCTCGTCATGTGCTAACCAGTGGTGGGTTTTGTTTTAAGCCATGTCGAAACCTTCCATTTAATATGTAGTATCAATAGAGAAGTTGATAGATAAGACAATAGGAATTCAGAGAGAGAGAGTGAGTTAGACTTCAGAGCGAGAGGGTAGCAATGCGCCGCGCTGCCGGGGGGGTGGTTGCCAGACGTATGGACCGGTTGGCAGCCCTGCGCTTATAGCTAGGTGCGACAGGGTTGGTAGTCCATTGCCGCCTGCATATGCTGCCTGGGTTGCCCATGTTGTCGTACTGCACATTGCCTGGAGGCTCGCTGTGTGTTCCATGATCAGGTTGCCTAGAACCTTTGAGATTCTAACATCCCTTGCCCTCTCTCCCAATTTCTCACGGTTGCACTCTTTCTCTCTGACGACATTACTCTCATTTCATTCTTCTCTCTATTTAAATGCATACCCTTCCCTTGAGGTCCTAAAGGAGTTTCAGCACTCACCTCTCGTATTACTCTTAGGACAAGCATATATTAACATGTATTAGATTTAAGGGGTTAATGTGAACAGCGATCTTCTTGATGAGGATAGTTGGTGAACGTTCTACATGTTCACGAGTTATATGCCCAGCTCATCATCCAATTTGTGACTAGACTAGTGCCATGTGTAAGAGCCCGACCATGCCCAGGAGTTGTCTGTAGAGGGGCGAGGACTTAGCCTTGATTTGCCTACCGAGCCAGGAGCGAGTGCAGTACCAGAGACTACAGCTCGCTCGTAGTGCCGGTATAGTAGAGTAACGTAATTTATCTGTCCTTGTGTTCTCTACAGTCTTTTCCTGGGTTCTCGCTTTCGGTGCTGGGACTCGTTGTTCCTGTGACTTGGCCTGCTAGCTAGAACACATGGGGATGATGAGTGGGTGATATCTTTATTTTACTATGCATTGCAGCTCTCTTTAAGTTTTTGTATATAACACTTTACAATACACATTACTCACACACAAGACAACACTATTAATACTTTCATGTATCAATTAACTGCACTGTCGTTTTGCTGCTGTGTCCGGAGTTCCGTTGCGTAGGGCGCATACGGACTCAGAGGGGAGACAGAGTGAGAGAAGCGAAGTAGCCTATGCGGTAGTAGGCTACCGGCGCAGTACTGTTGCCTGCAACCTTTTAGTTATTCCAAGTATAGATTCATTCTTATAATAAGTGACTACTATTTATGTTCCTTCCATGTGTATTATTAGGTATCTACTGGATCATGAACATCTTGTATGCTACATGCTAGTGCATGTTAGTAGGGGACAGTTATTCTAGTGCACGCGCTTTCAAATAGGCGTGTACATTTGTCATTTAGCATTTCACTGTCATACCTTTAGCCTGCTTCTATTCTACATTATTAGAGGCTTAATATTAACGTAGTTTCTTGAGTATTGCATTTCTTTAGTAATAACGTAACCTATAAATGTCTGAGGGAGTTTAGCCTCATAGCCTACCCCTGTTGTACACTTTCGCCGAGTTAAGGTACCTCGTTACCATAGACGATAACTCTGTAGGGCGTTGGTGCTTTTGTTGTCTGGAGCATATAGTATTTGGACTGGAATCGAGCGTGTCGTTGTCACATAAGCCATTTCTGTCCTACGATCAAGAATCCCGAATATGTATTGCCGATCCAGCCGTAACAGTATATATATATATATATATATATATATATATATATATATATATACACACAGTATAGGCCTATATAAAAATACAAAAATCTATATTTCAACTACTCCCTCTCGGGCATAGGCTGAGAGCCTGTACATTCAACCGTTATGAACGGTGAAGCCCGTGAGGTCTCGTTCCAGTCTAGGGGGGTAAAACATGTGAAGCACTTTTAGCTGCAACCAGCCCCTGCATCTTGCCTTTGCAGGATGCATGGGGCTTAGTTGGTCACTCACGGCTCGAAGCAGCTCCATCTCTGAAGCTGCCTCACTCCAGTGCCTCACTGTCTCAACTCCTAGACTCAGACTCTCACTCTCAGAACGCCACCTATTGAGCAATGAACTCACTAGGCATTGCCCCCTTTAGCATATTTTGAATATGGTAATATTCATACAGTGTTATTTAATATTCATACAGTGTTATTTAATATTCATACAGTGTTTTAATATTCATACAGTGTGTTATTTAATATTCATACAGTGTTTTAATATTCATACAGTGTTATTTAATATTCATACAGTGTTATTTAATATTCATACAGTGTTATTTAATATTCATACAGTGTTATTTAATATTCATACAGTGTTATTTAATATTCATACAGTGTTATTTAATCACGAAACAATGAGGGTATTTACTTGGCGTTTCGGTGGTCTTTGTGGTAATTCAATGATATTAGGTACAGCACAAATCCCATCCCAATATCTTCCCATTGACATATCGGGATTTGAACCCGGGTCCAGTGGCAAGACCACTCCCCCACATCTCCCCTATATCTATCTGTCTAACCATTTATCTATCTATCTATCTATCTATCATTCTATCTAGAGAAACAGAGAGAGAAAGAGAGAGAGAGCTGCCTCCATTCATCCCACGGACACTTCCTGCCTGCCATCTTCTCCTCTCACCGCTCCTCCTCTTCTTCACAACTCACCCTAACCCTAACTACCTTTACCAACTTTACTACTTTTATATCCCAACTCCCCCCCCCCCTCTCTCTCTCTCTCTCTCTCTCTCTCTCTCTCTCTCTCTCTCTCTCTCTCTCTCTCTCTCTCTCTCTCTCTCTCGAAGGGTTGCATACATTTCTTTTTTCCTAAATTTCTGTAAATTCCTTTTGGGGATTTCGAAGCCAAGCAAGGCCAATCACTTCCAACTTTTGTCATTTACGGCAATTGCCGGAGGAAGCGGAGGGTGGGAAGAGCGCTTTCTTCTTTTCTATCCTTTTCTTCAACTTTCCTTTTCTATCGGGTATGCCATGTCTACTAAAATTAAGCCCTGACCACCTCGTTTGGATCGTAAGGCCTGTGTGGCCAATGTATATATGTAAATCTCTCTCCATCTAATCAGCTATTCATCTATCTATATAGATATATAGATATATAGATATATATATATCTAACTCTTTATTCCCTATCTATCTAACTGTCCATCTATATCTCTCTATTGAGATATATATATATACTGTATAATAATTAATATCCAACCATCCATCAGCCTGAGCCTCTAGTTGTTCTCTGGCCTTTCCCTCGCCCACATAAGCCTACAAGCCTCTACAGCACCATATAAACTTTCGTCATATCGGCGCTGATGTGTGTGAGAAGAGGGGCTTAATATCTGACTAGTATTTATGGCTCTCCTTTCGTTACTATTATTATCATTGTTATTATGTTTACTAATTATTTGTATTATTATTATTATTATTATCATTATTTACTATTATTATTATTATTATTATTATTATTATTATTATTATTTTTGTTTGTGATTGTTGTTGTTGTTACCACTACTACTACTATGATTATTTCTATTTGTATTATCATTATTATTATTATTATTACTATTATTATTATTATCAGTAGTAGTAGTTGTTGTTTTAGTTGTATTTGTTATTATTGTCGTATCATTAATATTATTTGTATTTTTTCTACTGCTCAGCGTTATCCTTTTCTATCTTTTTCCGTATTTTAATTTTCATTATTTGATATAATTATATTATCTTCTTCATTCTCTTTCTAGTTTCTCCTCACCTTCTTATTATCATCAGTATCAGCATCATTTCTCTCTCTCTCTCTCTCTCTCTCTCTCTCTCTCTCTCTCTCTCTCTCTCTCTCTCTCTCTCTCTCTGTGTAAATGCACTATTCACATTAAACAATACTAATCAAACTCGCGGAAATGGAATGAAATTAAAAACCAAAAAGGCAAACCTAGATGTCACAAAGAGTTTCTTCACCTACAGTGTGGCGACAGAGTGGAATAAACTACCAGCGAGAGTGGTGGAGAGCGACACAATAAACGCTTTCAAGGGAAGGCTTGACCTCTATCTGCAGAGGGCTGGGGTGATATGAAAAAAAAAAAAAAAAAATGTATGTAAGTGTATGTGTGTGCACTGTACAGTATGTGTATATATACTGTATATATATGTATGTGTATGTGTGTATATGTGTGTACCGGTGTATATATGTATATATATATATATATATATATATATATATATATATATATATATATATGCATATATAGTTTGTAAGGCCAGACTGCCTAGTAAGGACCTTGAGGTCTGTGTGGTCTGTGTATCTATGTAGCTCTCTCTCTCAGGCCGGAATTACAGATTTGTGCCGAAGTTTGGTAGCGCGTGTAGTGAATAATCCCCCCCCCCCCCCCCCCACCCCTCCCCCCAAAGTTGTGGAGTTTCCGTGTTCGATAATGGTGTGCGTATGGTGCCACCCACCCACCCATCTACCCACCCACCCACCCGCCTACTCACCCAACCACATACACCCACCACCCCTGGGATCACAAATAATTACTGGTCCTTAGTTTCCTTACTGTGCGATGGGATGGGTTTGAGGGTTGTCTTTTGTTTTATTTTCTCTCTCTCTCTCTCTCTCTCTCTCTCTCTCTCTCTCTCTCTCTCTCTCTCTCTCTCTCTCTCTCACTTTGGCACTTTGGTTTCATTTGTCTTGCTTGCTCTCCTGGTTGATTTTAATTTGTGACACACTCTTTCGCTTTCTCTCTTTCTCTCTCTCTCTCTATACATTTATTTATGTATATATTGATCTATCTATCTAGCTCAGTCACTTCTTCTCACTCACACGCACCCCAGAAGATAAAGGGACTTTATCTTAAGTGGATGAAATATAATGATATGCCTCACTTCGTCTTGTGTCGCACAAGGGGGGATGGCGGTAGACTTGTGGGCCAACATCAATTACTATTCACTGAAGTCTTGCTATCGGTGCTGTCTTGGTATGGCACTGCCGAGGTTGGTGGGGTGCGGTTTGGTGCCACAGGGGGTTCTACTAGAGTCTTACCTGGGCGCTGTTTGGTGCCACGCCAGTTTCGGCCACAATGTTTACATGGTGGGATAGTGTTCTGGCAGACCTTTATTGTTATATATTACAGATCCAGAGATTATTATGCCCCCCTTTCCCCCCCCCCCCCCCCTATGTCTCAACCTCAGGACAGTAGGCGTTTCAATAGTCTGTAACTTCAAGATGCAGGGTGTCTTTGCAGATTGGCACTCCCTGCCTAATAGTATAGGGGTCCAAAATCTGGTGGTAGTTCTCCAGGAGGCTGCCATATCATAAGGTATATAATACCTTATATATAATATAATTTGCTTAGTTTTTTCTCAGAGGTATATGAAGCAGTAGATAATGACAAGTCATATGATATAATATATTTAGATTTCAGTAAAGCTTTCGACAGAGTCCCCCATGAGAGATTGATGAGAAAGGTTGAGGCGCATGGAATAGGTGGGGCGTTGTTGGGATGGATTAGGTCATGGCAAATTGGTAGGAAGCAGAGAGTCAGCATAAATGGTACGAAGTCAGAATGGGGAGCAGTCAAAAGTGGTGTCCCCCAGGGATCTGTATTAGGTCCTCTGTTGTTTGTTATATACATAAATGACCTTGATTTAGGTATAACTAGTAGGATAAGTAAATTTGCAGACGATACCAAAATGGGGAGAACAATTGATTCAGATAGAGATATAGAGTGCCTCCAAAGGGATCTAGATACCTTACACGAATGGTCAGTAAATTGGCAGATGAAGTTTAACATTGACAAATGCAAGGTATTAAAGATAGGGAAGATGCATACAAATGTTAAATATAAACTAGCTAATGTGGAATTAGAAAACTCGAATTGTGAGAAAGATCTAGGTGTGTTTGTTAGCAATGATTTGAAGCCTAGACAACAGTGTATAAGCGTTCGAAACAAGGCAAACAGGATTCTCGGGTTCATCTCAAGGAGTGTGAGTAACAGAACTGCTGATGTTATCTTAAAACTTTACTTGTCATTAGTGAGACCCCATATGGATTATGCGGTTCAATTTTGGTGTCCTTATTACAGAATGGACATAGATTCATTGGACATTGGAGAGAGTACAACGTAGAATGACAAAAATGATCCATAATATTATAAATCTTCCGTATAAAGAAAGGTTGAAGAAATTAGGCTTACATTCGTTAGAGAGACGCAGAGTTAGAGGGGATATGATAGAGGTGTTCAAGTGGGTTAGTGGGATTAACAAAGGGGACATGACAAATGTACTAAAGCTCAGTGATAGCGAAAGAACTCGTACCAATGGTTTCAAATTAGTTAAATTTCGTTTCAGAAAAGATATAGGCAAATATTGGTTTGGTAACAGAGTTGTAGATGGGTGGAATGGACTACCAAGTGCTATAGTGGGATTAAAAACGATAGGGAGCTTTAAGATAAAATTGGATAAGCATATGGACGAGAAGGGTTGGGTGTGAAGGGGGATCAGCAGGGTTGGGCCAATCAGCGCTCTGCAGACCCCCGTAATCCTGCGTTAATCTCTAACCGTTTTGGTAAGATGATCCTCAGGGTATTAGAGTGTTGAGCCTATAATTGGGCTTTGTAATTGGGGTTGTGTGGGACAGGGATCTGCCTTGCTTAGGCCAATCGGCTTTCTGCAGACTCTCATTTTCTTATGTTCTTATGTTCTTAATACCAAGCCAGCCATAGTGCCTCGTAATAGCTAGGGCTAGGATTCGAACCCTTACAGGCAGGAGTTATGTCACTATATAACACCTTCAGCACCATGATGCCTTTTTACCTTTGATTATGGCTAAAATTTGACGATTTCATGCTGTTTAAGAAAGCCCTATGTTATTAAGAGGGTTTAGTGAGATCGTATTTACCCCTTTGAGCCGTAGAGATAGATGACAAACTAAAGCAAATTGTCTAATGATAACCAGAATATGATGAAAATGACGTAATGGTAGTGAAGGGGATAACGGTACTTTTTGTTCGCTTTTACGTTCATCTGTTCGGCTTAGAGTGCAAGGGGGGGGGGGGGTTACCTGTTAGGCTAGTCTGAGGTATATACAGGTAAAACATGTTAACAAGTTCCCTGGTTTGGTCACTTTAAGGGAGCTAAGCTGTTGATGGTTGGTTAAGTTATGATGACAGTCATTTTCAAGAACCAAAATTACAGTGATTACAATTTGACTTGGCGAGAACTTAACGAGGCTCTCCTTTGCAAGATTTTTTTTTTTTTTTTTCAAAATCTTTAACATTTTGTTTACACACCTCGAAATCCCATAAGAATGTATAGCATACGGTGTTTAACTGTACAATCGCATGCAGCGAAAGGTGGGATGAATTTCATTGAACGATTCTGACACATTCATGACATTTATTAAAACAAATGCCTAAGTCAGTGTTTTACCTCATTTAATGTTCATTGTCTCAAGTTTATCACATGTTTGCTTACCAGCTATTGTACAGGCGATTGTATAATCACCTCAAGTGAAATGTGGTACACATTTGATTTAACAATTCTGATACAATGATGTTTTCCCTCAATCATTCTGCATTGTCTCAAGTTTATCAAATAGTAGTTTACCAGCTACATGTGCAAGCATGGACACACTAAGACATTATTCGTGGCCTTGGCATTTTGAAGATATCCCTAACTTAATCGAATATTCTCATCAACTATTTACCTATTATTTACATTTCAAAAATCCGCTGTGCTGTTCTAGGGTTCATGTTGGGCTTGGATTAGTGTCTTAGAGAGTACCTACAGAAAGGCATTGTGTAATGGCTTATTTACTGTACATACTATAGAAAGATTAACAAATAAATTAGGTCTTGCAGAGAGTCTGGCTGTTGTAATTAAAAGTGGAAAAAGTTGAGCGGACTCCATAATCGCCAGCCATGAGAGTTTCATCTCATAAGCGACGCATGGAGTTAATTGGAATACGTGACAATGAATAGTATATTAGTTTTGAACTTTGTTGCCCTTCTTTTGCATAAAGTTGTGTGTTTTATATTGTTGTTATCTTATTTATTTATTTATTTATTTTTATTTTTTTGGGGGGTGATAGGGGGTTTCTGGACCCCCTTCTTCCTCATATTTAGTCCCATTAGTTTTGATAATTTAAGACGGTCGCCCCATTGCTATTGTAAGACCTTTCACTACCTTTATTTGTCAATGTTAAGACCTTACGTACCATTTAGATGTGGATTGTATTCCTAGCGATCGATAACAAGCCTGCAAATTAGGGGGAACCACATTATTCTACCGAAAAATGCACAATTTTGTCGACGGGGGGGGGGGGGGGAGGGGTTTATTGGCGGAGGTCAAGGTAGGAAACTAAAACAAAATAATGTAAGATAAAATATGATAAAAACGGTGATGTCACACGAGCGCTGTATCGTTATTTTTCATTGAGAAAGTTTTTGTTCTCGTACTACTTCTTGCTATTGTCGCACCGGAATTGACAGCTAGACTGAATGTATATGCTTTAAAGGGATTGAAATAATATATAACTTTAATTCAGTTGCCTGAAAAGAAATGTCAGAAAAGGCGCTCGTGTGATACCGGATATTTATATTTTATGTTAGTATTAAGATGTGTATTGTTTTTTAAAGTTTACTCTCTTGACCTCCATGAAGCTTAACAAAAACACACTCAAGTCTCCCCTTCGAGATACAATTGTACATTTTCAGGTAGAAAAATTTTCGGACCGAAAGACGGTTCCTCCTAAATTACAGGCTTGCTATTGTTCGCCAATACAATCAAAACCTAAATGGCATGAAAGGTGTTAATAGAGTGTGACGCATGTCGAGTATGAGCATGCTGTACAGAACGCCCAGTCAGGCCCCACTCTCGCTAGGATCGTCAGGGCAGGAACTTTGGCTGTAGTCTGTGTAGAGTTTCCTAACTTAGTTTATGTGAGCCGTTGTACTATAAGTATTATAAATATGTATTTTGTTTTCATCTGAGTCAACGAGTTCTATTTTATATCATTAGATATAAGTATTGTGTGTGGGACTTATATGTAATGATGAGAGGAGAGAGAGAGGGAGTTCTGTAACGACGGCCCGGGAGCGCGCCACGAGGTGTGTAGGCCTCACTCCCTCCTCCCTCCTCCCTCCTCCCTCATCAAGCGCGTGGGAAATCCTTTGTCGATCCCAGATTGAGAGAGAATATTACGTAATGATTGTCAGTGGGCGGTCCTTAGTAGTTTGCGATATGCCGCTAGAGGGCCGAGTATAAAAAGGAGGGGTCCTCGCCACAATTCTTTAGAACTCATCAGGCAGAGCGACTTCTCATATCCCTTGCAACTATCCATATTCTTCCGACTGATGTGAACTTTCTCTACTCTCTGAACAGCCTATCTTCTTCTCTTCTCGTCCCTTTTTAACCAATGACCCCTTTGGTGCAGATTTAGTCAGCCAAAGTATTATCGCTTGAGTTCTCACGAGATAAGTGCCTGTTAGATAGCCTATTTTTGGAAGGGTTAACTAGAATAGGATTGATTGATGTTTGTTGCACTCGTATATGCATTTCCCTGTGTGCGATTATTCATGTTCCTGTTTTCTGCTGGTTTAGGCAATGCTAGACTGGGATAGGGTTTCTGAGTTGTGATTTCCTATGAGTACTAGGTTGCGGTTGAACCAGTACAATTGCAACGGAGACGTGGAACGCCTAGGTGGTCTTTCTGACTGTGTACCGTGGGAGTTTAGCACTGTGTTGCGAGTGAGGGCTTTTGCCTCAGCCACCCAACACTGTGCTATCTCATTTGCTTGACTTTGAGAGGATCGCCAGGAGAGAACCAGATACTAGTGATCTGGATCTCTCAAGAGAGCATCCCGTCAATTAACGTAATTTGGCCGCACAGTCTTAAGGACCTCGCTAGGCTACGAGCCGCTTGCTCAGCCATTGTTTCCTAACCTTAGATATCCAAGCTAGACTTTGCTCGACCAGCAGATACAGCATAGTATTGAAGCTTCTCCTTATGTATGTTATTGTTTATGCACTATTGATTTCATGTGTGGCACGCTTAGCTACTTTAGAGATTAGTGGCCCACGAGCACAATCCTAGTAGGCTATTGCCAGTGCATTGTCGGAGTACTTCTTCTTAATGTTTGCCATATCCTATTGCTTATTCTTATAATTCTTCTTATGTCAATTTAAAGCCTTTAATTACCAGTGAGTTATTCATTAAATTGCTGTTCAAAATCCGATACTTACTTCTTATGAGTATTCGAGAAGCATCTAACTTATCAGAAGATTCCCTGCTTGATGCTCGAGGACTATTGTTTAACGTAACGTAATAGTGCCGATCCGAAGTAGAGGGTGGAGGACTTCTTAAGTTCTTAGTTCAAGGGTGGATTACTTCGGCTTCGGCCAACACTATTCTTTAGTGTTTGTTTGATTGTTGACCAGACTAGATAACTCCCGTCTAGTTATTAGTCTGTTGTGTGAAACGCTAGTACCGAGTTCTTGTATACCCCGTTATAGCAGATAGAACTCTGGAGTGTAGTGGCGTTTTTTGTTCGGCTGGCAGTACTCTGGGGTTGGGATCGTGTGTTTCCGTTGTGGCAGCGAGCCATACTCGAGTCCTGTGTAAGAGCCCTAGTGTACCCGAGTGCCCGGTCGTAACAAATGGCGACCTTGCTTAGGATTTTGTGAACAGTATAATTTTTTGCAGAGTTGTACAACATTTGTTTGTTCGTACTTTAGCGTACATATTGAAGAATATTTTTTTTTGTAAGGCAATTAGGAGAGCATTTAAGAGACTCCAGTTAATTTAGTAATTAGTGCTTACATAAGGGAGTTTAACACTTTTGTCTCGAGAATTTTTTGTGAACTTCAGTATGTCGTGCCCTAGTACTGACGAGGAGCGAGAGATGCCATTTGAGGAGGTGCCGTTAGTAACTAGTGAGGAGGATGCTAGACTTTTTGTGAGTAAGCAGTACCATGTGACGGAGGAGAGGCTGACTGGGGTGAATATTTATGGCTTGCACCTGATAGCCAAGGTTTTGGGCAGATCCAATGTAGGAGGGATGTCCAAGGGGGAGCTGATTTCCTGGGTGTTGCGTGGGCGACATGGGGTTTCGGAGGAGAGGGTGTTTGGGGGGGTTCCTCCCCAGATCCCCTCTCACTCGACTCCCACAGTGCCGTCCACTCAGTTGCCGGAGGTTAGCACTCTCCCACAGAGGGATGAGAATTGGAAGATTGGAGTGCCCTCGGGCGGTGCGTATGGTGGTTCCCCAGTTCTTGCCCCCCCTCCTTCAGTAGTGGCAGCTCCCTCTTCCTGCCTGTCTCCAGATATGATATTTAAACTTGAGATGGCTAAGATTGAGACGAAGAAGCATGAGATTGAGTCTAGGAGGCATGAGAAGGAGATTGAGGCTGAGATTAGGAGACACGAGGCTGAGCTTAGATACGACTCAGAGAAATATTGTGCTCAAATAGATTTAGATAAGACTCGTGCAGAGTCGACAGGGACTCGGATGGGCCGTGAGGGCCAAGTAAGAGAACAGTCCTTGTATCACTTAGTCAAATTGGTGCCGGCATTTAGTGAAACTGAAGTCACAGAATTTTTTAATCGTTTTGAGAAGAAGTGTAGGGAGCATAATTGGCCTGAAGAGAAGTGGGCAGCTCTGGTCTCCTCAAGACTTACGGGTAAGGGTCTGAAGGCTTATGATGCACTGCCTTTAGAGTCTTGCATTGACTACCCAGAATTGAAGAGAGCTGTCCTACGGGCATACGAGTTGCAACCAGAAACATATCGATTGAAGTTTCGGGGTGTTACAAAGACTAGGGAGGCGACCTTTCTTGAACATGCCCAGGACTTAAAAGATGCACTTACAAACTGGACACGTTCTGAGAAAGCTGAGACGGCCGAACAGTTGACTGAGCTGTTTCTGCTCGAGCAGTTTTATAAGTGTACAGGTGCAGAAATGACTTTAACCATTAAAGAAAAGAACCCAAAAACTCTACAGGAGGCAGCTGAGATGGCTGACCTCCGGCTATCACTAATTCGTGGGTGCGGGTCTGCCCAGCGTAGTGAGGCAGGTAACAAGGGGCGTGACGCCCCACCCCCCCGAGTTAGTGATATACATTATGCAAACAAGTACAAGAGCTATGATACCAAGACTGACCACAAGACTAGCACCGTCCCATTTAAGAAGGGGCCGGGCCCTTCCCAGTACCAAGGGAAGCCCAGAGGGGAGTTGGAGTGTTATCATTGTCATGAAAAGGGGCACTTTGCAAGAGTCTGTCCTAGCAAACCACCTACAGCAGCTGTGTCTTTGGCCTGCAACATTGGTGTGTCTCCGAAGTTTTCTGAGTTTGCCCGGGGCAGTTCGTCAGAGGCTGAGGCACAGCCAATGCAGAAGCACCTGGGAGGCTCGAACCCTGCTCAGGATGCTTTTTGCGACCATAGAGGGCGGGGTTGCGTGATGTGGGCGGGGCGCAAGCATGGAGTAGAGGTCTTGCGTGATACAGGTGCTTCCCAGACTCTGATGAATAACTTGACTGGCTACCCTATAAATGCGGCTCGGGTGGTAGTGGTGCAGGGTATTAATGCAACTCGGTCATACCCGCTGGTGCGGTTGGAGTTGGAGGTGGATGGTGTGGCACGTGAATTGGATGTCGGGATTGTGGAGAAACTGCCAGTGGAGGGCGTCGACCTTCTTCTCGGCAACGACTTTGCAATGCCCGCTTCTGAGGTTCTACCCTTAGTCGTTGCCGACAGGCCGGCCGACGTGAGTGGGGAAGAGCAAGAGTGGGTCGAGCGGTGCCAGACACAACCCATGGCGTGTGTTGTCACCCGAGCTCGGGCAGATAAAGTGTCACAGCCTAGTCCTCCGTCTTCAGACCAGCAGAGGAACGATCAACAGGAGGAGGCTAAAGCTGGAGTTGGTTTTAAGAGTTTCGACTCGGCGGCTCTCCTGGGTGATTCAGTATTGGCACCTATGTTAGAGTCTGGAGAGGCCCCAGGACCTGTCACAGCTAGTGAGGAGGTAGGGCCGGAAGAGACTCCGGGGCAGCAACGTTGCACACGGAGAGAAAAAAGGGTTGCTCAGTTTGATATTGGGGAAGGACTTGGGTTGCTTCGGAAGCATCTAGACAGGTTGGTTCCCTCAGATATTTGTAAACTGCAGTTGGAGGATCCGGAAGTTCAGAAGTGTGGTAATGGTGCTGTCGAGATTAAACACGAGGACGGGGAAGCATGTCATGTGAACCTGTTGGAGGAGTTTGTGAGGCAACCACCTGAGCAGCCTACTGTCCCTGCGTTGGTCTGCCGCGGCCAAGGTGGAGAAGGAGAGGGGGGTAGTAGGGCACAGGTGGAGGAGAGAAGGGATTGTCATGTCTCGGCGGAACAGTGGGCGGGGGACACGAGTCTGGTGGCTGTGGAAGCGCTAGAGCACCTGCCTGAGCAGCAGTGTGCAGCACTCCAGCACCAGCTCGGTTCATACCCCACTGGTCGTGCCGAGCCCCTGAGTCTCACAACTCGGGCGGTGCAAGATGTTCCACGGGCAGGTCACGTGACTGTTGAAAGACCGTTAGCCTCGTTGTTTCGGTGGTTTAAGGTGGGCGACGAGGCTTTGGCATGGTTGCCAGGTCAGGGTCGACCCATGGCTGCCAAGGGTGGTGGTCAAAAGGAGGACATTGAGCAGATTGGTAAGGTCGGCTGTGGTATCGCAGTGCCCGGTCGTCGCATAGCCTCCCAATGCTGCTCTAGTCTAATGCAACAGCCCTACCATAGACCGACTGTATCTGGCCATGTCGCTGAAAGCGGTGATGCTGCGCAGGCAGATGTCGTCACAAGGAATGCGGGGGTGCGCATGTACGGTATCGGCGGGGAAGCCTTAGCAATAATGAACTGTGGGAGTGACTGCACGGGTGGTACTGATTGTCCCTCTCATGACCTGGCTGTTCTAGGGACGAAGGTGGAGAAGGAGGGAGACTACAGGTTAGAAGCTGCGGTCTCGGCTGGGTTGTGGGAGGGCACTAGGCATGTTGTTCGTGGAGACAGTGCAAGGCAGTTATTTACTAGGCTATGGCAGTACTTTCGCATGTTTGTTGCTTCTCCAGGCCTGATGTACGGGGTAGAATCAGACATGCAGGCTGGAGATAGTGCAAGGCTCAGTTTAATTCCCTACCGTATAAATCCTGCTCGACAGCCTATGGTGCAAGCAGAGCTGGATTACGTGTGGACGAAGGGTCTGAGGGATTAGGAATGTCGTGAGTGGTCGTTGCTTGTAACTTTGTCCGAGCGTGCTAAAGAGGTATGTGGTTTTGTTGTGGACGGGAGTACCTACCAGTGCAATGTTATGCCTGACGGACTTAAGAATGCACTAGCAACGTTTCAGAACCTGATGAATGAAAGTGAAAAGGACGATGATGCGCTGGGGCATTTCGAGGTCTATGTTCCAGCCTATGGTCCGGTCGTTGTAGTTTACCCAGATCATCACTCTCTCAAGATCTTGGACCAGTTTCACAATCGGAATATGAGGCTGACCAGGTGGTCACTAAGGTTATTGGTATATAACCTGGACATACGCCATATTGCCGGTTGTGATAACGTGGTTGCAGATGGTCGTTCAAGGGTATATGATCCTGGGTAGATTGACACACGGGTAGCCTCCTGCTTTAGTTTGAGTGGTGTTTTGCGCTTGGTGCTTGTTGGCTCGCGGTTGTAGCCCAGCGTATTGGGTCGTAAAGCAGGAGTTGAGCGTTTGGTATAGAAGAAAAATAGGCTGCCCTTATAGTGCAGCCGGGAAAAACATATTAAAATATAAAAATCATAAAAAAACTCTTTCTTTTGTTATAGATAATTGTATAAGTTTGTCATAGCCTGTAGAGTTTGAGTAGTCCACGAACTATCAAACGGCTGAGCTGCTGTGGGCTCGCTCTGGGAGCATGATATTATGTCTTTTACTATTGTTGGGAGGAGTTATGAAATGTGAATTTTTGTTTATAAGATGTGTTTTAGTGATAAACTCAGCGTTGTTTTAGTGCCATGCGGTCGCTGGGTGTGAGGGGTTTGATGGGGTTCTGTATATCAGATTTTAGCTCAGGGTTGAGCAAGTAAAATCTTGGGGGAGGTGTGACGCATGTCGAGTATGAGCATGCTGTACAGAACGCCCAGTCAGGCCCCACTCTCGCTAGGATCGTCAGGGCAGGAACTTTGGCTGTAGTCTGTGTAGAGTTTCCTAACTTAGTTTATGTGAGCCGTTGTACTATAAGTATTATAAATATGTATTTTGTTTTCATCTGAGTCAACGAGTTCTATTTTATATCATTAGATATAAGTATTGTGTGTGGGACTTATATGTAATGATGAGAGGAGAGAGAGAGGGAGTTATGTAACGACGGCCCGGGAGCGCGCCACGAGGTGTGTAGGCCTCACTCCCTCCTCCCTCCTCCCTCCTCCCTCATCAAGCGCGTGGGAAATCCTTTGTCGATCCCAGATTGAGAGAGAATATTACGTAATGATTGTCAGTGGGCGGTCCTTAGTAGTTTGCGATATGCCGCTAGAGGGCCGAGTATAAAAAGGAGGGGTCCTCGCCACAATTCTTTAGAACTCATCAGGCAGAGCGACTTCTCATATCCCTTGCAACTATCCATATTCTTCCGACTGATGTGAACTTTCTCTACTCTCTGAACAGCCTATCTTCTTCTCTTCTCGTCCCTTTTTAACCAATGACCCCTTTGGTGCAGATTTAGTCAGCCAAAGTATTATCGCTTGAGTTCTCACGAGATAAGTGCCTGTTAGATAGCCTATTTTTGGAAGGGTTAACTAGAATAGGATTGATTGATGTTTGTTGCACTCGTATATGCATTTCCCTGTGTGCGATTATTCATGTTCCTGTTTTCTGCTGGTTTAGGCAATGCTAGACTGGGATAGGGTTTCTGAGTTGTGATTTCCTATGAGTACTAGGTTGCGGTTGAACCAGTACAATTGCAACGGAGACGTGGAACGCCTAGGTGGTCTTTCTGACTGTGTACCGTGGGAGTTTAGCACTGTGTTGCGAGTGAGGGCTTTTGCCTCAGCCACCCAACACTGTGCTATCTCATTTGCTTGACTTTGAGAGGATCGCCAGGAGAGAACCAGATACTAGTGATCTGGATCTCTCAAGAGAGCATCCCGTCAATTAACGTAATTTGGCCGCACAGTCTTAAGGACCTCGCTAGGCTACGAGCCGCTTGCTCAGCCATTGTTTCCTAACCTTAGATATCCAAGCTAGACTTTGCTCGACCAGCAGATACAGCATAGTATTGAAGCTTCTCCTTATGTATGTTATTGTTTATGCACTATTGATTTCATGTGTGGCACGCTTAGCTACTTTAGAGATTAGTGGCCCACGAGCACAATCCTAGTAGGCTATTGCCAGTGCATTGTCGGAGTACTTCTTCTTAATGTTTGCCATATCCTATTGCTTATTCTTATAATTCTTCTTATGTCAATTTAAAGCCTTTAATTACCAGTGAGTTATTCATTAAATTGCTGTTCAAAATCCGATACTTACTTCTTATGAGTATTCGAGAAGCATCTAACTTATCAGAAGATTCCCTGCTTGATGCTCGAGGACTATTGTTTAACGTAACGT
The DNA here is from genome assembly GCA_037953745.1 of Lithodes maja. Taxonomy (NCBI): domain Eukaryota; kingdom Metazoa; phylum Arthropoda; class Malacostraca; order Decapoda; family Lithodidae; genus Lithodes; species Lithodes maja. Next base: position 25,313 of record JBAKBP010008191.1, on the reverse strand, counting down.
AATAGTGCCGATCCGAAGTAGAGGGTGGAGGACTTCTTAAGTTCTTAGTTCAAGGGTGGATTACTTCGGCTTCGGCCAACACTATTCTTTAGTGTTTGTTTGATTGTTGACCAGACTAGATAACTCCCGTCTAGTTATTAGTCTGTTGTGTGAAACGCTAGTACCGAGTTCTTGTATACCCCGTTATAGCAGATAGAACTCTGGAGTGTAGTGGCGTTTTTTGTTCGGCTGGCAGTACTCTGGGGTTGGGATCGTGTGTTTCCGTTGTGGCAGCGAGCCATACTCGAGTCCTGTGTAAGAGCCCTAGTGTACCCAAGTGCCCGGTCGTAACAAGAGACAAAGTAATAGGGTGAAAGGTCTAAAAATAGTTAAAAACGAAGGGGGCAAACGTTTTAAAATCTCAAAGCCAATGGGGTTAAGAAGAGAAAACGGTAACCCCTTCAGCACGACAACGATATTCTCACCAAAGTCTGGTGTCCATTAAACGATTTGCTTTGGCCTATAACCTACCTGTAGACCTCAAAGGGGTTAATACGATCTCAAGAAACCCTCTGAATAACATAGGTTTTCTTACAATTGCGACCAGAATCATAGGTTAAGAAAGGGGTCATCGTGCTAAAGGGGTTAAGTCTGTCAGTACCGTGTTTTTTATTATTTTCAACTTACACCGTACATTTTCAGATTGACACAGCTTAACGCATATGTAGTTTATTGTTTACCTCTTCTGGATGCAATTCTGGCTAGCACTATGCAATTTTAGACAGCTTAAAAATGCGCTCTTGGTATCAAAGGCGTAATATCTATTAACTCTTGTGCATCTCACAGTACTTCCGAAGCTGCATATTGTCTAACTCAAGCCAATATAATAGTAAGAAGCTGCCATTGTACAGTAATATTCAAACGGTCAAACCCTTCCTGTTACATTTTATATTGTATGTAGGGCTAGTCCTATCAAGAGTGAGGTTTGGCATCCTCTACCCAACCTTAGCTGTTTCTGTGTCTATTTTACTGTCCTACTTTTCCTTCTGGGTACAGGGGGCTAGGAATCCTCCTCTCCTTGTATAACTATCCTACTCGACGAGACAGAGAAACTGGCGAGGGAACGCAAAAGTGTTCCCAGACCCTGGGAATAGGAACTATAAATGTTGCTTCTGTTTGGGCTCTGTCGACGGCCACCTCCATCAATAGGGTATGTGCCTGAGTACATACATACATACATACATACATGCTTATATTTTGTGTATAAGTGTATTATACTCACACATTATAAACTGAGTTTACCATTTTCATATCTATACTTCTCAAGCCCATCCACTAAATAGTAAAATGTGTATTTTCAGCTCGTCGAGTTGCCATTCTTTAAATAAACCGTTTATTATTATTTGTATTATTTTATTATTGCATACATACATGCATTCATACATACATATTCTATATTTTATTAATTTCACCACAACACCAAACGCCCCCAATGAAATTAATTAAAGTATACATGATAACACCGGGATTATGTTATGTTATGTATTGTATTGCATGCTATGATGTTACGTTATGTATGTACATAAATGTATAGTTCATGCCGGCTTCAGGAAACGACGCCATATCCACCTCTATTAATCCCTCTTCCTACCACCATATCCCACTATACCGTGTTCCAAAATAGTAGTCCGGAAATCGTGAACCCTAATTGTATATAGTACATTTCCACACCTATTCCCTGGCTGACCCATCCCAAATGGTAGAAATACAAAAAGAGTAATAGCAAATAGACTGTATATATCACGCCTATTCCTTGGCTGACCCTTCCCAAGTGGTAGAATTATAAAAGGGCTAGAACAAAATATGGGATAAAGAAGGAAACACAACGACAAAATAAAAAAAAATAAATCCATGTGGTTAAAGGCATCTTCCATTTTCATTACATTGAGCGTATTTTATCAAAACTGTCTTCGTGGTGCAATGCATAAGTGTGTTGATTTTCGGTTTGAGCATCCTAGGTTCGAATCCCCGGACTGCCACATGTGTTTGTTAATTTCATTAATCGAGTTTAGGAGTAAAGTTGGTTGGTGGAGAGAACATAATTATATATAATTCATAAAATGTTTGTAACAATTAGAGTCAAACCGTTGGAGGTTGTAAATTTGTGGAAAGCAACTCCAAGGAAGTGAATTAAGGGAGCCCACATTGTCTCTCTCTCTCTCTCTCTCTCTTTCTCTCTCTCTCTCTCTCTCTCTCTCTATCTCTGTGTTGTATCCATTCAGCCTACTGTTTTAAGACGTATACCCCCATCCTGGTGTCAAAATTATCCTGGCGAGCGGTAGCGAGCCAGCATATATATATATATATATATATATATATATATATATATATATATATATATATATACAGCAAGCTAAATTTGTACATTTTTCGATAGAAAAATATTTCCGGCGAAGCCGGATTTCTCCATACAATGCTGGTTCGCTATTGCTCGCCAGGAAGAAATCGACACCTGGATGTAATGGGCATAAACATCTTAAAACAGTTGGCTGAATGGGATCGAATGGATACAAGCCAGAGAAAGAGAGAAAAGGAGAGAAAGATTAAAAACAAAAGCAGGTGACCCCCCTTAAATTAAGGCCACGGTGTCCACGAATTACTAACCGTGACTGTACGAACTGGCCATCTAGGTTGCGTAAAATCAACAGGCGTCCTGAGAGCCCCCTACCAACCCACCCCACCCCACCCCACCCCATCCACTAGTCTGGAGAGTTAATTAAACAGCGGTGTAGGAGGAGTGGGTCTGTCTGGTTCTGTCTCATCTTCCTGCTCACACACACACACACACATACACACACATACACACAACTTCCCTCTTACTTATAACTTCTGCTACCCCTTACAACTCGCTCTCACATTATCTCTCTCTCTCTCTCTCTCTCTCTCTCTCTCTCTCTCTCTCTCTCTCTCTCTCTCTCTCTCTCTCTCTCAAATGGCTGAAAGTATTCAAAACTAATGTAGCTTAATAGATCTGAATCGTAATGTGTGTTCAATATTGGAGATGATAATTACTGTATAAATATGCTCAATGCTGTATCATTCTATTCCATTGAGAGCAGACACACACATTCATTTAACCCCTTCTGTACCGGCGACGTCTTTCTAAATATATTCTAGCTATATTTAGACGAATGTGTACAGTTTAAGAAGGATCTGTGGTATTAAAGAGAGTTAATTAAGATAGTTCGAAGCCTGTTAGTTGCCGGAGGCCCTTTTTAAACTGACTGAAATCGTTTAATAGTAGCCAGAATAAAGTTGAAAGGACGGCAACGACACAGGAAGGGTTAAATTAGGATAGGCCTCGGAGACAAAGGGTTAACACAACAAACAGCTGGCTATGGCAGATGGTGTGTGGTAGTAGACGACAAGAGGCAGCATAAACAGATGGTAGTGGCAGGTAGTAGTAGTAGTAGTAGTAGTAGTAGTAGTAGTAGTAGAAGAAGGCAACATGAGGATACAGTAATAGATAGTAGTAGTAGTAGATGGCATGAGGCAACAGTAAAATATAGCAGAGGCAGGTAACAGTAGTAGTAGTAGTAGTAGTAGTAGATGGCATGAGGCAGCAGTAAAATATAGCAGAGGCAGGTAACAGTAGTAGTAGTAGTAGTAGTAGTAGTAGTAGTAGATGGCATGAGGGAGCAGTAAAATATAGCAGAGGCAGGTAACAGTAGTAGTAGTAGTAGTAGTAGTAGTAGATGGCATGAGGCAACAGTAAAATATAGCAGAGGCAGGTAACAGTAGTAGTAGTAGTACTAGTAGTAGTAGTAGATGGCATGAGGCAGCAGTAAAATATAGCAGAGGCAGGTAACAGTAGTAGTAGTAGTAGTAGTAGTAGATGGCGGACTGCCCGATCGATGCGTTTGTGGAATCAACAACGATGCAGACCACAGCATGATAATTATGTAAGAAGGGAGGATTCATCAGCATCAGGCACGATGAAGTAAGAGATGTAACGGCGAACATGCTCAGGGAGGTGTGTCGAGATGTGGTGCGCGAACCATCACTCATTCCCTTGGAGGGAGAGATCTTGCAGCACAGGACGGCCAACACATCCAATGAAGCACGAGTGGACGTTAGTGCAAGAAGTTTTTGGACAAGAGCACAGCGAGCATTCTTTGATGTAAGAATATTCGACCCAATGGCCCATAGCTACAGCGGGCTGTCTCTGGAAGCTGCACACAAGAGTACAAAGGAGTACAAAGGAAATCAAGCAACAACAGTTCTAGTGACCCTTCTAGGTTGCTTGTCCTCCAAAACACTGAGGATCAAGTGTCCAAACAGTGGTTTAGAGTGGGTAAGGGAACATTAGAAAGGGAATTACTGCCCTGGAACTAATGTCCTTGGCAGGATTAGGAAGTTAGTAGAGGACATAAGGGTTAGTAACTGAGGGGGGGATAAAATAAAGTTATTCATTTACAAACGCAGTCAGTCGCGGGTTTGACGAGAGATATTTGTCTAGGCGGAGTTTAAATGAATCAACGGTGATGCAGTCTATAACGTTTCGGGGAAGCCCATTCCACAAGTTGACAACTCGATTGAAGAAGAAATTCTTAGATTCGTGCGAGTTAAAAGATTTACCAATAATTTTGCAACCATTTCCCCGCGTGTAATTAGATTGGTCGATAGTGAAGTACTTACTACAGTTCATATTGTCGATGCCTTTGATGATTTTGAACACTTGAATTAAGTCACCTCTTAATCTGCGCTGGGTTAAAGGAAATAGATTTAATTCTCTAAGACGCTCTTCGTATGGTTTGTTCTTTAGGCTAGGTATCATTTTGGTAACTCTACGTTGAACTCGTTCTAGCTTGTTTATATCTTTTTGGTAATAAGGGCACCAGGATTGAACGCAGTATTCCAGAAGAGGGCGGACTAAGGAATTGTAAAGGGTTAGGATAACTTCTTTGGATTTATGCTCAAATGACCTGCCTATAAAGCCAATTATTTTGTTTGCCTTCTTAACAACTTCTGAACATTGTTGACTCGGTTTTAGGTTACTCGATATTGTTACTCCCAGATCGGTTTCTCTGTTTACATTCTTAAGCTGAGTGCCATTCATCGAATAGTTTGCTTTCTCATGTAGGTATCCGACATGTAGTACTTTACATTTATCCGCATTGAAACTCATTTGCCAAATTTGGGCCCAACATGACAATTTATCTAGATTGTGTTGCATATCGTCAACTTGTTCTTTTGAGAGTACGCTATTTGCAATTTTTGTATCGTCAGCAAATTTTGAGATTGTACAGGTGAGACCCTCATCTATGTCGTTGATGTAAATTAGAAAGAGAATTGGTCCTAGTACCGATCCCTGGGGTACCCCGCTACTTACATTGGTAAGAGGAATGAACAAGAGAAGGTCAGGGCATATGGGGGAAAGGATCTTAAATATCGAACATGGCAGCTTTACCCCACTAGTCTTCACCACATCTGGAGGGATGGGACCTAGGGCCCAGTGCTTCTATTCAAGGCTTGCAGAGATCATCGCAGAGAAGAAGAAAGAGCCCAGGAGCCACGTTGTAGCCTGGATGAGGTGCCGTCTATCTTTCTCGTTGCTCAGATCAGCACTACTATGCCTGCGGGGAACAAGACTGTCTGCACCACAACCAGCGACGGTGGCAGAAGTGGACTACGAGGCAGCAGTGGCAGAGGGTCGCATAGGAAGGAGACTGGATTGAAGTTGCATGGTGTTGAATAGTAATATCTGATGCTTGTAAAATAAAATGTATGAACAATATTAAATAAAAATCAATGTAGTAGTAGTAATCCACGATGATGAGTCTGAGTGCTGACCCCGGAATAGTAAGTAGCTGAATGACTACCAAGTCGGACGCTTTGATGACTGTTCTGACCTGGTTTAGGGTCCAAAGAGGGGATGCACAGGCTGAGTGGTTTATATTTAAAAAAAAAAAAAAGTAGTAGATGGCATGAGGCAACAGTAAAATATAGCAGAGCCAGGTAACAGTAGTAGTAGTAGTAGTAGTAGATGGCATGAGGCAACAGTAAAATATAGCAGAGGCAGGTAACAGTAGTAGTAGTAGATGGCATGAGGCAGCAGTAAAATATAGCAGAGGCAGGTAACAGTAGTAGTAGTAGTAGTAGTAGTAGTAGTAGATGGCATGAGGCAGCAGTAAAATATAGCAGAGGCAGGTAACAGTAGTAGTAGTAGTAGTAGTAGTAGTAGATGGCATGAGGCAGCAGTAAAATATAGCAGAGGCAGGTAACAGTAGTAGTAGTAGTAGTAGTAGTAGTAGAAGGCAACATGAGGCAACAGTAATAGATAGTAGTAGTAGTAGTAGTAATAATAGATGGCATGAGGCAGCAGTAGCATATAACAGTGGCAGGTAACAGTAGTAGTAGTAGTAGCAGGTGTGGGCAACTTACTACAAGGCCTGCTGCTGGTAAAACTTTGCTCATATATTGCAGCGACAGGAAGGCTGTGTTGGTACCCCCCCCCCCCCCTTACTTTACTTAAGGGAGCCCACTTAGATTTTTTGTTATATATCTCTCCTTTTCTCTTTCCCAGGCTTGTATCCATTCGGCCCAATTCAGCCAACTGTTTTAAGACTTTTATCCCCATCCAGGTGTCGATTTCTTCCTGGCAAACGATAGCGAGCCAGCATTGTATGGAGAAGCTGGAGACATTTTTCTATCGAAAAATGTACAAATTTAGCTTGCTATCAAAACAAAAATGTATATATGCTGGCTCGCTACCGCTCGTCAGGAAACTATTGACACCTGGATGGTGGTAAACTTCTTAAAACAGTAGGCTGAATGGGGCCGAATGGATACAAGCTAAAGAGAGAGGGAGAGAAAGAGAAAAAAAAGCGAGGTGGGCTCCCTTAACCCCATCTGTACCGGCGCCGTTCTGTTAACTGTATTCTGCCTACTATTAGACGATTATATTCAGTTTCAAAAGGGCCTCCAACAATGAACAAGCTTAGAAATATCTCGCCTATACCTTTTTACTACCACGGATCCTTCTTAAACTGCACAAAATCGTCTAAATTTAGCAAGAATACAATTTGAAATACGTTACCGGTACAGAAGAGGTTAACCCCCTCTGTACCGGAGATGTGGTAATAACGTTCTTGACATTGTACTTGCAACAAAAGAAGAATTAATAGAGAATTTGAATGTTGGTGATGAATTCAGTAACAGCGACCATCGTACGATAACTTTCACTTTAAACTTTACTAGTAACGAACCAAATAGTAGCATCGAAAAAGTCCCTAATTTCAAGAAAGCAAACTTCCATAAACTTAGAGCTATGTTTAAAGAAACTGACTGGAGCTTTTTAATTAACAATAACGACATAAATACATCTTGGAAGTTATTCGAAACCACTTACCTAAAAGCAGTGCAAGACTGCATACCATCGAAAATACGGCATCCAGGCCATAATAATAAGCCCAAATGGTGGAATAAAGATATTTCAAACTGCCTGCTTGCTAAAAAAATTGCTAATGATAGATTAAAATCCTCACAAAATGACGAAGAACAGGTGAAATTTGTAGAGCTACGACGCAAAGCCAAAAAGTTAATTAAGCAAAGTAAAAAGACCCTAGAGTTACAGATTGCGAATCAAAGAAAACAAACCCGAAAGAATTCTATAGTTATATCAGAAAGAAAAAAGTAGTTACTTCAACTGTTGGACCATTAGTCGATGAAAATGGAGAATACACCAAAGACGAAGTACAAATGAGTAATGCCCTCAATACCTTCTTTGCATCAGTTTTTACAACAGAAGACCTCAGTGATATCCCTACACCATCGCCGATTCAGATTGATAATTCAGATGTTCTAAGCAATATCACCGTCACAGAGAGAGAAGTATTGAATTGTTTAGATAAACTCAAGGTAAATAAAACGCCTGGACCTGATACAATCTCGCCTAGAGTTCTAAAGGAAGCTAAGGATGAGCTCTCCAAACCACTGACATTACTATTCAATAAATCCTTGCAGTCTGGAACTATGCCTGATCAATGGAAGATAGCCAACGTAACACCGATATTCAAAAAAGGCAGCAAATCCCTACCCAGTAACTATCGTCCAATTAGCTTAACCTCAGTTGTATGTAAAATGCTAGAAACGGTCATAAGAGACAGACTCGTAAATCACTTAGAGGAAAATAACATACTTAAAGATACTCAACACGGCTTTCGTAAAAAACGTTCCTGTTTAACAAACCTCTTAGACTTCTTCCACGATATCCTCAACCTCTACGATGAGAGTAAAGCTGTAGATATTATACACCTTGATTTTCAAAAGGCCTTTGCCAAAGTTCCCAACAAACGTTTACTGCTAAAACTAAAAGCGCATGGAATACAAGACGGTGTGTTGAAATGGATAGAAAATTGGCTCAGCGACAGAAAGCAAAGAGTAGTCATAAACGGTAAGGCATCTAAATGGACCAATGTAAGTAGCGGGGTACCCCAGGGATCGGTACTAGGACCAATTCTTTCTAATTTACATCAACGACATAGATGAGGGTCTCACCTGTACAAGGTCAAAATTTGCTGACGATACAAAAATTGCAAATAGCGTACTCTCAAAAGATCAAGTTGACGATATGCAACACAATCTAGATAAATTGTCACAGTGGGCCCAAATTTGGCAAATGAGTTTCAATGCGGATAAATGTAAAGTACTACATATCGGATACCTAAATGAGAAAGCAAACTATTCGATGAATGGCACTCAGCTTAAGAATGTAAACAGAGAAACCGATCTGGAAGTAACAATATCGAGTAACCTAAAACCGAGTCAACAATGTTCAGAAGTTGTTAAGAAGGCAAACAAAATAATTGGCTTTATAGGCAGGTCATTTGAGCATAAATCCAAAGACGTTATCCTAACCCTTTACAATTCCTTAGTCCGCCCTCTTCTGGAATACTGCGTTCAATGCTGGTGCCCTTATTACCAAAAAGACATAAACAAGCTAGAACGAGTTCAATGTAGAGTTACCAAAATTATACCTAGCCTAAAGAACAAACCATACGAAGAGCGTCTTAGATAATTAAATCTATTTCCTTTAACCCAGCGCAGATTAAGAGGTGACTTAATTCAACTCTACCAACTTTCCCAAATTCTTTGACTATCTAAACTCTACAGTGGAACACATTCTATCCATTTCTCCTTTCTCAGAAATCTCCATCTTAGGAGATTTCAACGTTCACCACCGCCATTGGCTCTCCTCTCACACTACTGATCCACCTGGTGAACAAGCCTACATCTTTTCTATCCTAAATGACCTAGAGCAGTTAGTTCAGCAACCCACCCGTATCGCATCGGAGATCGGCCCAACATTCTTGACCTGTTTCTAACTTCTAACCCTTCTTCTTATACTGTCGATCTTTTCTCTCCTTTGGGCTCCTCCGACCATAAACTTATCTCTGTCACCTGTCCTATCTCTCCAGTACAGTCACCCGATCCTCCTAGCCGGCGGCGCTTGTGGCACTTTGGCGCTGCCGATTGGGAGGCTCTTCGGCAGTACTTCTTTGATTTCCCATGGAATGATTTCTGCTTCCATGGCCGAGGACCCTCGGAGAGTGCTGAACGCATTACCGAGGTAATCCTATCGGGCATGGAAGCATACATTCCATTCTCTTTCTCTCAGACTAATGCTAAAAAATCTTGGTTTACTCACGCCTGTTCTACTGCTGTCCGCAATAAGGAGGAAGCATTCAAACGGTACCGACGCCTTAAAACTCAAGACTCTCATTCTTCATATGTTTCTGCCCGGAATCAAGCCAAATCTGTTCTTCGACTTGCCAAACACTCTTTCATCAATAATAAATGCACTGAACTATCCAACTCTAGCTCTTCCTAAGCTTTCTGGCATCTAGCCAAAAACCTCTCCAACAATTTCTCTTCCTCGTCTTTCCCTCCCCTTTCCCACTCTGATGGCACAACCATCACTTCTTCCTCTGACAAAGCTAAACTCTTCGCTCAAACTTTTGCTAGAAACTCCACCTTGGATGATTCCGGTGCTATTCCTCCCTCTCCGCCCTCCTCTCTCTTACTTATGCCTAATATCCTAATCTCTTCTAAAGATGTACTTTCTACCCTCTCTGGGCTTAACACTAATAAGGCGTACGGTCCGGACGGTGTTCCTCCTGTTGTTCTCAAAAACTGTGCTTCCGTGCTGACTCCCTGCCTAGGCAAACTCTTTCGTCTCTGTCTATCCTCTAACGTCTTCCCTTCATGCTGGAAGTTTGCTCACATTCAACCTGTCCCAAAGAAGGGTGACCGCTCTCAACCCTCCAACTATCGTCCAATTGCTCTTATCTCTTGTCTTTCTAAAGTTTTTGAAACTATTCTTGCTTCCAAATTTCTTAAGCATTTCTCTTCTCATAATCTGCTCTCAGATCGCCAGTATGGCTTCCTTAAGGGTCGCTCTACTGGTGATCTTCTTTCATATCTTACTAACTCTTGGTCATCCTCCTTTCGGGACTTCGGTGAGACTTTTTCTATTGCACTAGACATATCGAAAGCCTTCGATAGAGTCTGGCATATATCTTTAATTTCTAAACTACCCTCCTTCGGTTTCTATCCCTCCATCTGTGCCTTTGTCTCTAATTTCCTTTCCGGCCGTTCCATAGCCACGGTTGTGGACGGCCATTGTTCACTTCCTCACCCTATAAACTCTGGTGTTCCTCAGGGCTCTGTCCTATCTCCTATTCTCTTTCTCATTTTTATAAATGATCTCCTTAACTGTACCTTAATTCCCATCCATTCATACGCAGACGACTCAACCTTACACTACTCCATTAGTTTTTCAGAACGCCCCAGCCAGCAATCCCTCAACGACAAACGTAATGAAGCCATAGAACTCTTCAATTCTGATCTAAATACTATTTCCAATTGGGGCAGAGAAAACCTTGTTAACTTTAATGCTTCCAAAACCCAATTTCTCCATCTATCTACCCGTCAGGATCTCCCAGCGGACTATCCCTTGTTCTTCAACAATACAAAAATCAACCCTTCATCTTCTCTCAATATTCTTGGTGTCTCTTTTTCTTCTGCTCTCATTTGGAAGGACCATATTACCAGTCTTGCTAAGGCAGCCTCCCAGAAGCTGGGTGTGCTCAACCGCCTTAGGGGGTTCTTTTCCCCTGCACAGCTTCTTGCTCTGTACAGGGGCATAGTGCGCCCTTGTATTGAGTATTGTTCACATGTGTGGGGAGGTTCCTCTCACACCGCTCTCCTAGACAAAGTTGAAAGGAAGGCCTTTCGTATCATTAACTCCCGTCCACTCACCAACTCTCTGCAATCTCTCTCTCTCCGCCGCAATGTTGCATCTCTCTCGCTATTCTATCGCTACTATAATAATCAGTGTTCCTCAGAGCTATCCCAGTGCATACCACCTCCTTTACGTAGGGCACGTGGTACCCGTCTTGCAACTCAATCCCACCCCTACTCTGTGCAACTCTCCAACCCAAGAGTGAAACGTTACTCTCAAACTTTCTTCTACTCAACAGCTGAGCTCTGGAACTCTCTCCCAGAATCAGTCTTTCCCTCTTCCTATGACTTAAATTGCTTCAAACTCCGTGTGTCCAGGTATTTTGGCTCGAACGTCCCTTGATTTTGGCCCTGTCACTCTTTCAACTAGGGGGGGGGGGGGGCACTCGCTATAGGCAGTTATGCCTTTTGCCTCCCTCAATCACATAGAAAAAAAAAAAAAAAATGTTCAAAATCATCAAGGGCATCGACAATATGAACTGTAGTAAGTACTTCACTATCGACCAATCTAATTACACACGGGGAAACGGTTGCAAAATTATTGGTAAATCTTTTAACTCACACGAATCTAAGAATTTCTTCTTCAATCGAGTTGTCAACTTGTGGAATGGGCTTCCCCGAGACGAGACGTTATAGACTGCAGCACCGTTGATTCATTTAAACTCCGCCTAGACAAATATCTCTCTTCAAACCCGCGACTGACTGCGTTTGTAAATGAATAACTTTATTTTATCCTCCCCTCAGTTACTAACCCATATGTCCCCTACTAACTTCCTAGTCCTGCCACGGATATTAGTTCCAGGGCAGTAGTTCCCTTTCCAATGTTCCCTTACCCACTCTAACCACTGTTTGGACACTTGATCCTCAGTGTTTTGGAGGACAAGCAGCCTAGAAGGGTCACTAGACCTGTTGTTGCTTGATTTCCTTTGTACTCCTTTGTATGTCTATATAACTATTCTAGCTATATTTAGTGGATTTTGTGCAGTTTAAGAAGGATTTGTGGTAATAAAAATGCTAAATTGAGATAGTTCGAAGCCTGTTAATTGCTGGAGGCCCTTTTGAAACTGAATAAAAATATCTAGTAGTAGCCATAGTAAAGTTAAAAGGACGGCACCGGTACTGAAGGTGTTAACCTACACCCACTTCCTTCCCTACCATCTCTGTTCACCTCTACTTACTTACTTACTTACTTACTTACTTACTTACTTACTTACTTACTTACTTACTTACTTACTAACTTAATTATTTACTTACTTACTTACTTACCTCTACCACTGCTCTCACCTCAGCTAATTTATCATTTTTGTCCATCCATACTTACTTACTCTTGCCTCCGTACCCCTTTTCTTGCTTTCTTTCTTACTTACTTCCTTGCTTACTTATTGACTTACTTACCTATAATACCTCCACTACTACCTCTGCTCTCACCTCTGGACATCTCTTCTTCCTTCCTTCCTTTCTTTCTTTCATACTTACTGATTTACATACCCCTTCCACTCTTTCCTTCCTTCCTTCCTTCCTTCCTTTCTTTCTTTCATACTTACTTACTGATTTACATACCCCTTCCACTCTTTCCTTCCTTCCTTCCTTTCTTACATACTTATCTATTCACATCCTCCACCACCTTCGCTCACTTTTCCTTCCTTCCTTCCTTCCTTCCTTCCTTCCTTCCTTCCTTCCTTCCTTAATTCCTTCCTCCCTTCGTTCGTTCCTTCCTTCCTTCATTCATTCATTCATTATTTGTTTGTCCTCGCTTCTTTGCTTCCTTCGTTGCTTTGAATGGACCACAAGATCTTTGAGTTACTAACTATTCCTTGTTACCCCTTGTAACTCTCCAATCATCTAACCCCAAAATCTCTCCTACCCTCCCAAACCCCTCCAATCCACTAACTCACCCAAACACCCAGCCTCTCAAACCCTGCAACCCCCAACCCCCTAATCCCCTCAATGCCCTCCCCCCACCAACCCCCTCAAACTCCCACAATCCTCACCTTCAACCTAACTGCCAGGAAAACTTTGGTCATAATTATGCCTCCCTTACCTTCCTCCAGAATCCCAACTCTCATACCTTGCCTCGACTTCACCTCTGATCTACCTCTACCCTGTGTATGCTAACTTATACCTCTAATCTACCTCTATCATGTGTATATTTACCTCATATTTCTACTCCACCGCTCATCTACCTCTACCGTGTATATTAACTTCATACCTCTGATCTACCTCTACCCTATGTATATTAATCTCATACCACTACTCCACCTCTGCTCACCTCTGATCTACCTGTATCCTATGTATGTTAACCTACAGTATACCTCTAATCTACCTCTATCCTGTGTAAATTAACCTCATACCTCTACTCCACCTCTGATCTACCTCTATCCTATGTAAGTTAACCTCATATCTACAGTATACTTACATCACCACTGGTCACCTTTCATCTACCTCTACCCTATGCAAGTTAATCTGATATCTATAGTTAATGCCTCTTCTCGCCTCTCTAAATGTATGCATTGTACTATAGTTCGTTCATTCTAGATTGGGCAGAAATCGTAACCTCTAACCTCTGTAAATCAAAAAGGGCTAGAGCAAATGCTGCAAATGAACTGTCAATTTATACACCTATTCTCTAGCCAAGTCTTCCTATTTGGTAGAAATATTAGCTCGATTACCCTAGCCCTTTTTGAGTTATGAGAGGTTATATGTTACGTTTTCTGACCAACATAGAACGAACAGACTATAGTTTGCTATGTTGCTAGGTAATGTAGAAGTTCGCCTCATGTGGTATTAATTGTATAGCAAACCCAGACACCCTCAAGAAAAAAGAACTATAATGATTTTGTTCGAAGCTCGCCCTTCACTGGGGAGTGGCTCTGTCCCCCTCCGCCCCCCTCCCCAACCCTCAAACCCAATCCCCCTTCCCCAACCTCTAACCCGCTCCAACTGACCCACCCCCCCAAAATTTCCACCACTTGCCCCCAACTCCCTTCTCACCCACTCCCATCCCCCTCCAAACCCAACCCATCAAATCTCCCTCCAACGCGTCTCTCCCCACCAACCCCATCTAACTTCTCTTCAATGCCCTTCTCCACGCCAACCCATTACTCTTATCACCCCAACTACCCCCAACCCCCTCCAAACCTAACCAAATTATCCTTTCCTTTCCCCCCCCCCATCCCCAAACTCTCCTCTTCGCACCCCAACCCCTCCCAAACCTAGCCCACCTAACTTCCCTCCCAACATCCCTCTCCACACCAACCACCTAACCCCCTCCCCTAACACCTCACCCACTCCCAACCCCCTCCAAACATAACTTCCCTAATTTCCTACCAACGCCCTTCAAAATTCCAACCACAAACCCTCCCTTAGCACCCCACCCACTCCCAACCCCCTCGAAACCCAACCCACTTATCACTCATCCCAACATCCTTCTCAATTCCAACCCCAAGCTCTCCCCTAACATCCCACCCACTCCCAACCCCCTCCTAACCAAACTCATCTAACACTCCCCTCCCAACACCTTCCTCCCCACCAAACGCAAACCCCCTCTTCCTAACACCCCACCCATTCCCAACCCCCTCCAAACCTAACCCACCTAATCTCCTCTAAACACCCTTCTCAATTCCAACCCCAAACCCTCCCCTAACACCCCAACCATTCCCAACCCCCCCAAACCTAATCCACCTAATCCACCTAACCTTTTCTTCCTCAACACCTTTCTCCCCGCCAAACGCCAACCTCCTCTTCCTAACACCCCACCCCCTCTCCCCCAATCCCAACCCCCTCCAAATCAAACCCATCAAACACTCCCTTCCCAACACCCTTCTTCCCGCCAAATGCCAACCCCCTCTTCCTAGCACCCCATTCACTCCTAGCCTCCTCCAAACCCAACCCACCTCCTCCCAAACCTCCATCCCCCCCCCCCCCCTTACAAGCCTGTCGGTAAAACTTTGGTCATATGTTGCAGGAACGGGAAGGCCTTACTTATCTACCTACCTACCTCCAGCACCACCTCTCTCACCTCTGCTCACCTCTCCTTACTTCTTACCTCTCTTCACCTCTTGTTCAATATTTATCTACCTACCTACCTACCTCCAGCACCACCTCTACTCACCTCTCTTCCAAACCTATGTACCTTCTTACTTATGTACCTACCTACCTCCAGCACCACCTCTCTCACCTCTGCTTACTTCTTCTCACCTCTTCCTACCTCTCTTCACCTCTTGTTTCTTATGTATGTACCTACTTACCTCCAGCACTACTTTTCTCACCTCTGCTTACTTCTCACCTCTTCCTACCTCTCTTCACCTCTGTTTTCTTACTTATGTACCTACCTACCTCCAACACTCCCTGTTTCATCTTTGTTCACCTCTTCTCACCTCTTCTTACCTCTCCTCGCCCCTTGTTTCTTACTTGTGTACCTGCCTAGCTCCAGCACCAACTCTGTTCACCTCTCATTACCTCTCTTCACCTCTTTTTCTTACTTGTTTACCTATCTACCTCCAGCACCACCTTTCACCTCTGCTTACCTCTCTTCACCTCTTGTTTCTTACTTATGTACCTACCTACCTCCAGCAATCCCTGTCTCACCTGTTTTCACCTCTCTTTACTTCTTCTCACCTCTTCTTACCTCTCCTAACCTCATACTTCTTGCTTACATGTGTTTCCAGCACAACCTCGCTTATCTCTGCTCACCTTTCCATACTTCTTCTCACCTCTCATTACCTCTCCTCACCTCTCGCTTCTTACGTATCTACCTACCTTCCTCCAGCACCACCTGTCTCACCTGTGTTCACGCCTCCTACACATATGTCCACCTCTGGTCCCCATACTACCAAACAGATATTGACAAACTGGAAAGAGTCCAACGTAGAGTTACCAAATTATACCTAGTCTAAAAGACAAACCAAACGAGGAGCGTCTTAGATAAATATGTCTATTTCCTTACACCAATCAAATTACACGCGGGGAAATGGATGTAAAATTATTGGTAAATCTTTTCACTAACACGAGTCTAAGAATGTCTTCTTCAATCGAGTTGTGAGATGTTGAGACTGCAGCACCGTCGATTCCTTTCAGCATCGCCTAGACAAACACCTTGCATTAAACCCACGACTGACTGCATTTCTAAATTAATAATTTCTCCTTTCTCCTCTTTCCTCAGTTACATCGAGGATCACTACAGGTATAAATAATTAACTAAGACGTTACTCACTTTTCCTCAGATACACGAAGGATCACTTATAGCTGTGTTATGTTATTAACCCAAATTGTTCCCTACTAACATCTTCTAACCCTGCCAGGGACATTAGTCCTAGCGCAGTACTTCCTTTTCCAATTGCCCCTTACCCATTATATGCCACTGTTGAACAATTGCCCCTTACCCATTATATGCCACTGTTGAACATTGCCCCTTACCCATTATATGCCACTGTTGAACATTGCCCCTTACCCATTATATGCCACTGTTGAACATTGCCCCTTACCCATTATATGCCACTGTTGAACATTGCCCCTTACCCATTATATGCCACTGTTGAACATTGCCCCTTACCCATTATATGCCACTGTTGAACATTGCCCCTTACCCATTATATGCCACTGTTGAACATTGCCCCTTACCCATTATATGCCACTGTTGAACATTGCCCCTTACCCATTATATGCCACTGTTGAACATTGCCCCTTACCCATTATATGCCACTGTTGAACATTGCCCCTTACCCATTATATGCCACTGTTGAACATTGCCCCTTACCCATTATATGCCACTGTTGAACATTGCCCCTTACCCATTATATGCCACTGTTGAACATTGCCCCTTACCCATTATATGCCACTGTTGAACATTGCCCCTTACCCATTATATGCCACTGTTGAACATTGCCCCTTACCCATTATATGCCACTGTTGAACATTTTGAACAGTATTGATTTAGAGGGCAAGCAACCTTGAGGGGTCGCTAGACTATTGTTGCGTGACTTCCTTTGTACCCTTTGCACATTTGTTTCCCTCCCTTATATGTTACATTTGTTTCCCTCCCTTATATGTTACATTTGTTTCCCTCCCTTATATGTTACATTTGTTTCCCTCCCTTATATGTTACATTTGTTTCCCTCCCTTATATGTTACATTTGTTTCCCTCCCTTATATGTTACATTTGTTTCCCTCCCTTATATGTTACATTTGTTTCCCTCCCTTATATGTTACATTTGTTTCCCTCCCTTATATGTTACATTTGTTTCCCTCCCTTATATGTTACATTTGTTTCCCTCCCTTATATGTTACATTTGTTTCCCTCCCTTATGTTACATTTGTTTCCCTCCCTTATATGTTACAAATCTCCTCATCTCATCCTTAGTATTGCATCGCTTCTCGCTATCATATCATATTTTCCTGTACAATTGCCATCACGACTCTTGATCCTACTTGCTATCAATCTATCCATCTATCTATCTATCTAGCAATCTGTCTTTCTATCTATCTATATATCTATCTATATATCTATCTATCTATCTATCTCTGTCTGTCGGTCGGTCGGTCGGTCGATCTGTCTGTCTCTAACACCACCTCTTAATCCTTCCTCTGTTGTTTTGATCCCCTAATCCCTTTAGTTGATCCATCCTTGGTGCCAGAGAGACTTGCCTTAATCCTCTTTCAGTTCACTGTGTTTAGTTGTCCCAAACCAGTTTATCATTAACCCTTTCTGCACCGGTGACTTATTTTTTATTTTACTTGAGTTATATTTTGATAATTGTGTGCAGCTTAAGAAGGATCTGGGGTAGTACAAATGGTTAAGTGGGACAGTTCGAAGACTGGAGGCACTTATTAAACTAAATAAAATCATCTAATAGTAGCCACAATACAGCTAAATTAACGTCGCTGATAAAGAAAAGGTTAATTTATTTTTACCATTTGCAGTGTTTTTCCCATATTTATCTATTTTTCGCTCTTCCTTGTGATATCAGTTTGCTCTCACATAGGTACTTTCGACTCTCTCTCTCTCTCTCTCTTTCTTTCTCTCTCTTTCTCTCTCTTTTTCTCTATCTCTCTATCTCTCTCTCTCTCTAATAAATCCCTAGACACTTGAAACTTGCAACTTGCCAATGTGACCCCAAAATTTAAGAAAGTGGATCATGAGTGACCCAAGAATTATCGGCCAAATAGCTTGACGTCTATCATAGTAAAACGCTTCGCAAGGATACTAGTAGACAAGATAGTTGACTACCTGAAAATCCACAACTTAATTACAGATTCCCAATATTGATTCAGGCGACACCGATCATGGCATGTAGTATGATAAATTACAAATTTCCAGATTATCTACTATGGCGTGAGTGTCTGAATCAGGAAAGCACCCCATTGCAGGCTCACTATCGGTCACTAGGAAAAAAATGGACACCTAAATGGCCCGAAAGGTCTTGAAATCGCCAAAATTATGGGATGAATGTATTAAAATGTCGAAACTGATTAGGCTAAACATGAGGGAGAAGGGGTCCAGAAAATCTCCCCTTAACTCCTTCAGTACCAATGGTGTCCTTTTAACTGTCTATTAAATTATCTTATCCAGTTGCAAAAGGGCCTCCAGCCATTAACAAGTTTCGAACTATCTCACATAAGCCTTTTTACTACCACAGATCCTTCTTAAACTGCACATATCCTCTAAATATGACTATTAAGAATACGTCGCCGGTACAGAAGAGATTAATCCCGTATATCAAGGCCTTCAACATACTAATGAGGACCATCATTACCCTAGGATTAACCAAACTCCCGTCATTAAGCTAATTATCCCCGGCCTTAGGTATTGTTTCGCTAACCGCTGACTGTATATCGGGCGGATTTACAGTCATCCCGCTCGTTACCCTGAAAGCCGACCTAAGCGTCCACAAAACACGGACTTTAAGTTATTCTCTCTTTGGTAATCTCATTGTTAACTGGTGGTAATGTTTTTGTCCTTGCTTAGTTCAGACACACGCGCACGCGCGCGCATATCACCCCTCCTTCAACCTCCCCTTCCCTCACATCCCCCATCCCTAAACCTTCCTTCCCTCATATTCCCCTCCATCCCCTCCCTCATATCCCCCCTCCCTCAACCTCCCCTACCCTCAACCTCCCCTACCCTCCTATCCCCCAACCCTCTCTCAATTTCCCCTTGACCATCTATCTCGTCTTTCTCTCTCCCACCCTCTCATCCTTTTAAATCTCCACCCCTACCCTCATATTCCCCTCTCCCTTCCCCTACCCTCATAGTCCCCTCTCCCCTCCTTCAGCTTCCCCTCCCCTCTCCAATAAACTCTCTTTCCCTCCTACCCCCTTCTTCAATCTCCTCTTCCCCACACATCTCCTCCCTCCCCCCTCCGCAACCTTTTCCTCCACACACGTCCCTCTCTTTCTTCCCCTCCCCTCCTTCAGCCTCCCCTTCCTCACACTTCCCCTTCTCCCGCCTTCCCCCCTTCTTGAACTTCCCCATCTACACCCTCCCCACCTTCCACCAACCACCCTATCCACACGCACCATCTCTTCCCCCTCCTCCACCCTCCTTCAACCTCCCCATCCACACACATCCCCCTCCTCTCCTCCCCTACACCTCTTCCCTACACACAAAGCCTCCCCCTCCATCAACCTCCCTATCCACACACACACAACCATCCTCCCCCTTCCCCCAACATCCCGTCCTCCACCCTCCTCCTCTTCCCCACACACACCCTTCCCCTCCTTCCCCAACCTCCATCATATCCCTCCCCCCTCCTCCCCCCCCCAACCCAACACACACACACACACCTGTAAAAATGCAAATGCCGCCAAGTAATTAAATTTCACACAGGTGCACTAAACGCCCGGGGCTTTATTATTATTATTTTTTATCTCACGGCCGCCGCGGGAGAGAGACCCAAATAATATTACCCATCAGCATAAAATCTAATGGATGAATTGGTAGGGTTTAGCTTTTTCATGAGAGAGAGAGAGAGAGAGAGAGAGAGAGAGAGAGAGAGAGAGAGAAGAGAGAGAGAGAGAGAGAGAGAGAGAATCATACGAATCAACATAAAATCTAATCGATAAATTAATAGGGTCTCACGATATCATGGGATAGAGAGAGATAGCTATGAAGGCTGTAGAATCACTTTTTGGTCGATTTTTTTCATTAATTAATTATTGCTCTAGTTTCTTCCCTAGACCTCCATCAAACTTTAAAAAAAAACATCCATTTGATCCCCCTTCTAGAATAATTTGATCCCCCTTCTAGAATAATTTGATCCCCCTTCTAGAATAATTTGATCCCCCTTCTAGAATAATTTGATCCCCCTTCTAGAATAATTTGATCCCCCTTCTAGAATAATTTGATCCCCCTTCTAGAATAATTTGATCCCCCTTCTAGAATAATTTGATCCCCCTTCTAGAATAATTTGATCCCCCTTCTAGAATAATTTGTACCGGCCAAAATAACAGGTTCAATATCGTTGGCCAGGAAACGTCTTATAATCTGCAAACAAATGGGGATAGACATGAGGAAGAAGTGGGACCAGAAAAACGGCCCATCTCCCCATAACATTGTGATATCAGGAGGTCTTATTCCAGATGACAAGTGATACATCAAGACAGTTTGAGTGTTGCAACCCACTCGTTCGTGGTCTTACCTTTGTGGACCTGCGTCGCCTGGTCGTTCCCTCGCGGCTCGTTGCAACTCTGACTCCTCGAAGATGCATCACTACTGTCTCATCTCACAATCTCGGACACCTCTCTCTCTCTCGCTAACGCCACCTATTGAGTTGTTTGTTCAGTAGGCACTGCCCCTATTGCATATTTTGAATATAGGCATATTCATACAATGTTAATCTATTGGAAACTGCTAGGGTACTTTTATGGCGTGTCAGTGGGTTTTGTGGTAATGCAGTGAAACTAAGTACAGCACAAATTCCACCCCAATCAAATCTTCCCTTTAACACGGACATATCAAGATTATAACCCGGGTCATTAAGGGGCGACTGACCGTTTGTTTGGCCTTTTAATTAATGTATTCATATATTTTTTTTAGTTTCCTCCCTAGACCTCCATCAAGCTTAGAAAAACGCCCCCCAGACCCCCTTCAAGATAAATGTGTACATTTTTCGTTAAAAAGTGTTCCGGCCGAAGGCTGGTTCTTCTTAAAATTGCAGACTCGCTATCGCTCGCCAGGAAATAATCGACACTTAAAAGGCACGAAAGGTCTTAAAATTGACAACGAAATGGGGCGAAAGGTGTTAAAATCGCCAAACTAATGGGCCGAACGTCTTATAATTTCAAACCTAGTGGGGCTAAACATTGGGGAGAAGGGGGTCCAGAAAAACGGTCTACCTCCCCTTAACCCTCTCCGACATATGACGCGATTTTGAGCCTATTGGGGATACTTTAAAGCCTTTGTTACCATCAGGGGTATTTAGAAACCTTTAGTTTAGTTACTTCAACCTCTGCAGTTGTCTTTGAGTTAGCTGTGGGCAGAAAGCTAATTTTGGAGAGGTAATTATATGAGTGAGAGAACTCTATTTCTTATTACTAATCTGGCAACTTCTGCGTCATAAATGCGTGAAAGGGTTAAGATTGCCAGTACAGTAGCAAGACCACTCCACAACACCTTCCCTACAAAATATGTGCAGTCCCTACTATAAATAATTCCGGTCTAAGATCCTACTGGGTTAGAGAGAGAGAGAGAGAGAGAGAGAAAGAGAGAGATAATAATAATGATGATAATAATAGATGAGCCTGGCCGAGGACTTTAATATATATGCGTATTTGTTTTTCGTTAGAGTCCCATTTCTTTTGTTTTCTATTCCCGTTTTCCGTTTAATGGTGCGACGCCACACGGTCGTCATGGGTAACTGTCTTGCCTAGTTTCTGTGTTTAGCCAAATTTCATAGTATATTTTGTTCTGGTAATATATCTTTATTTCGAGCTAAACAGTTGTGTATGCTTTTGGTTTGCGGTTTTTGTGATGGTTTGTAGTGTAAACCGGATAAACTAGTCCGTATAATACTGTTTATATACATTACCGGTAGGTTATTTATAATATTATGTGTAATAACTTTCGTGGTATATAGGTGTCGATTAGTTTATATAGAGGCAACATATTGTCTTCAATTTAAAACAATTCAATTTAATATAAGCACTCCACACTACTCGTATTAAGCATATGTATTAACCCTTGTGTGTTATAAAATGAAAATAATATCCCTTTGGCAGATTGCTCTATGAAATAGACCTTATTGCTCCACACACGAAATAAAAGGGGCATAATTTTGAAGGGCCCTCCAAAGCACTTCTAATTAACGTAATAAAGCCGGTGTGAACTTTTTCCCTTGGCGCTAGTCTCTATGTGCCAGATCGCTTTGAACCAACATAACCGGGGAGAGCTCATCTACTCCTAATGGTGAGAGAGAGAGAGAGAGAGAGAGAGAGAGAGAGAGAGAGAGAGAGAGAGAGAGAGGAAGAGAGGGAGAGAGAGAGATTGAGTTACAGAGTTACACAGATACTCAAACCACACAGACCTTACGATCCCAGCGAGGTGGTCCGGCTTTAAAACTACTAGACTGGGACAGTTTATACTAGAAGAAGAGGAGAGCAAAGTAGAAGGCTCTCTCCCCACCCTTCGCTTTCTCTGGCTAAAATGCTGAGCGAGAGAGAGAGAGAGGAGGAGGAGGAGGAGTAGGTGAGAGTAAGTGAGTGGGAGGGAAAGAAATGGAGTGGGGCGAATAAAGAAAAGTGCTTAGAGAGAGAGAGAGACAACGTGAGTGAGAGCAAGAAAGATAGAGAGAGAGAGAGAGAGAGAGAGAAAAAATGTTGATAAATAAATAGTTAGATAGGTAGAAAGACAGACAGACATATGAAAACCGATACACAGACAGAAAGACCCAGACAGGCAGCAGACAGATGGGTAGACAGACAAATATATAGACAAACAGACGAACATTATTATGGACAGACAGACAGACAAGTGGACAGCCAGGCAGTTAGAATCACAATAATAATAATAATAATAATAATAATAATAATAACAGTAATAATAATAATAATAATAATAATAATAATAATAATAACAGTAATAATAATAATAATAATAATAATAACAGTAATAATAATAATAATAACTAATAATAATAATAATAATAATGATAATAATAACAGTAATAATAATAATAATGATAATAATAACAGTAATAATAATAATAATAATAACAGTAATAATAATAACTAATAATAATAATAATAATGATAATAATAACAGTAATAATAATAATAATAATAATAATAACAGTAATAATAATAATAATAATAATAATAACAGTAATAATAATAATAATAACAATAATAATAACAGTAATAATATTAATAATAATAATAACAGTAATAATAATAATAATAATAATAAAAACAGTAATAATAATAATAATAATAATAATAATAATAACTAATAATAATACAGTAAAATAACCCTTTTAGTGCCAGTTCCGTCCTTTTATCTTTATTCTGGTTACTATTAGACGATTTTATTCAGTTTCAAAAGGGCCTCCAGCAATTAACAGGCTTCGAACAATCTCGCTTAACTCTATTTACTACCACAGAACCTTCTTAAACTGCACAGAATCCTCTAAATATAGCTAGAATATAATTAAAAAGACGTCGCCGGTACAGAAGAGGTTAAGGAAAAGCGAGACGTACAAACAGGGAACACACACACAGAAACACACACACACACACACACACACACACACACACACACACACACACACAGAAAAAAAAACAAAAAAAAAACACAGAAAAAAACAAAAAAAAAAACACACACACACACACACACACACACACTCACACATACACACACACACACACACACACACACAGAAACAAAAGAAGCCAGACCCTACTAAAGACCAGATCTGAGGCCGTTGAAACTTAATTGCGCAAAGTGGATAAAGTAATCGTGAGTGTTGTTAAGGGGGCACTGCTTGGTTTTTGGTCTATATATTTATGTATTTATTAGTTTCCTCGCTAGACCTCCATCAACTTAGAAAAACACCCACTAGACCCCCTTTCAAGATAAATTTGTACATTTTTCGGTAGCGAAATGTCTCGGCCGAAGGCCGATTCCTTTTAAAATTAGAGGCTCGCTATCGCTCGCCAGGAAAAAATCGACACCTAAAGGGCACAAAAGGTCTTAATATTGACAACAACAAAATCAGGCAAAAGGTCTAAAAATCGCAAAACTAACGGAACGAACGTGTTTAAACCTCTAAAGTAATATGGTAAACATGAGGGAGAAGGGGGTCCATAAAAAGCGAGTACTACCCCCTTAAGTGGAGGGGCTGGTGTGATCACGACCTCTCCACCGCAATACACTTACAAGGATACACTTTTTTGTTTTAAAGCAGCACCTTTCCACCTCACACAATGGGTGGAGGCGGGGGGGGGGGGGGGGGGGAGAAAGAGAAAGAGAGAGAGAGACCCTTTCCTGGGAATTAAATTTAGTAAAACGGGGGCCGTTTTATAATGTAAACATTGTTATACATATTATACTGGTCAAAGTAGACAAAACAAATATATTTTGTACTCAATAATTATCTTTTATTAATATCAAGGAGCGCTTACGGATTTGCAATTGTATTATCATTTTCAGGTATAATTATACCAAACAAAACTAAATCATGAATATTTCCTTCTCATTTATATGAAAAAATAAAGACATTGTCATTGATAGAAATACTGTTCATTGTTTGAGCAAGTTAGTTAAAGTAGGTCATATCTAGAATGCACACTCTAGCGTCTACGTTTATTACTATGTACAACAAACAAGATTATTTAGTACCTCAAATGGTTTGATATTTTAATGAGTATAATGATATGAATTACTAAATAAGAGGGAAAATATCTTTACGAGATGATATTATTGTAATCTGGCATAAATCTACTGGTGTTCCTTCTCTTGTACAGTTGCCACAACCATCAACTGAAGGACTTCAGCTCCAGAAAGACTGTGAACCAGAAAACAAAATTATAGTACTATG